>CAJHQP010007930.1:0-29627 GCA_905132765.1 Moricandia arvensis
TTGAGTTTGGTCGGCTGAGTTGTGGTCGGCTGAATTGCGGTCGATTGATTTGTGTTCGTGTGTTGTGTTTAGGTATGGAATCATGTTAACAAGATAACTCATGTTAACACAAATAATACATGGAGTTGTAGACATGTAGTCATGTGTTCAAAGACTTATGTGGATAAGAAAAGGAAACATAGACATAGACTCATATTAAGAAAAGAATAAAAACGTGGACATTGGACTCATCTTGACAATAGATTCATGTTATCACAAACTCAACAAAAACTGACAAAGCCATGAAACATAGACATAGACTATATAAGAAAAGTCTTTTACCAAGTAAGACATCACTAGAAGTCATCCAACTAGTCTCTGAAGATCATGTCCACGGGAAGCAGTATCACAACGACTATTTCCACCCACATTATCCGTCCAAACTTCAACCATCCACACATAACCCATCCACGTGCCAGCTATCCACACATTACCCGTCCACATCTTTTGCAGATATGAATTTTGAAATCAAAACTTTGCAAAACTAGATTTTAAAATCCACAACAACTCTAAAAACAATAAAACAAAAACGAGAATCGATTAAAAGGATTTAGAAGATCAAAAATATTCAGAGAATCTCGAATTTAAAAGATCAGAAGGTCAAGCTACCCTTTTTTTTACATCTTTGTATTTTTTGTTGTCGTAATCGTCTTCTTTGTTCCAGCCGTCCAAGCTTCAGATCTGTTGTGAAAGGGATGAGCTGGAACCTCATGTCTCCTCTTCGGTGATCTAGAGCCACAAATCTAAGAGAATCTAGCCTTGAATACCAGACATCGTCGACATGGGAGAGAGAAAGAGAGGAGAGAGAGAGAGAGGAGAGAGAGAGAGAGAGAGAGTTGTTTTATCCAAATTTTTCATCGCCACAAAAGAAACGAGAGAGGCGAAATTAGAGTTGATGAAGTGAGAAGAAAAGGGAAAGTGAATCTAATTCAGAATCAATAAATCACGTGCCTTTTGAATAGGTAAGTAAATATGTTGGCTTAGAAAGGATAAAATGGTCAAGCCACAACAAAAAAGTATGTCTCATATAAGAAGTGGCTCTCAATGTAATTGAGAAGCCAAAAAGTGACTTTAAATGTTACATTCAAAGCCAAAAAGTGGCTTTAAGTGTTTTTTCCATCAGTGGCTTTAAGTGTAAAAAATTCTAAAATATAACACACACACATATATATATATATATATATATATATATATATATATACTTCATTATTGTAATAACCTACACATTTATGGATATAAGTGGGGGCACGTTTTTTACCGCTTTTGTAAAGAATATAATAACAGGACCACATCTATGGTACCCTACTTCGTTCTTTTCGTTTTCTTCTAAAATCTTTAGATTAATACTTTTTCTTTTTATTTTGTTTTTGGGACTTAAAAAAACCTTTTGATTGCTCATCTAAACATGTAGTTAGTTAGAAGTAGACTTGTAGTTAGCAACGTTTAAAAAAAAAGAAGACTTGTTCACGTGTCCTAGTCTCTTTCGTGTATAAATTGAAGCCACTTGTCCTTCGAAACACACATAAAACCCTAGTTTCATCTCTTTCTCTCTCTCTTAAAGAAAGATGAATAACAACCAAACGCTCAAGATCGTTTTGCAACCAGTAGTCGTAAGACCCGAAAACTTGGCTCCCGCTGCGTTCGCCCATGCTCCCAAGATGGTTGCATGGGATATAGAAAATGCGACGATCAAGCCGTCGCAAGCCTTTTTGGTGGCTGCGCAAATGAGGAGCTTCCTCACTGCCCACGGTTACAGCAACGGTAACATCGACATATTAGGGGTCCACGCAAGTGCCGGGGAACTAAACCCCACGTTGGTTAAGAGGCCTTAAAATGCTGCCACGCAAATGGTTCGTTGGTCTACGAGCGGTACCCAAGAACCACAAAGAATGCTGCAGATGGTCTCCTAACGCTGAGCATCACTTTCTGTAAACCCCTTGGTTCCATCATTTTCACTCCCACACGGATCTGAGGTTGGAGTCCGTTCAGGAAGGCCATCTCCACAACTGGGTCTGGTATCTCTGGTGCATTGGAAGCCAATGCGATGAAATCCTGGCGAAAGTTCCGTACCGTATCCATCTGTCGGAGGTCAAGTAATCGTTCTCCGGTGCTGTATCACAAACCGGTGAGAACTGCTCCAACACTCAGACTTTCATTTGTTCTCAGCTGAGAAATGCGTTCCGATTTTCGTAAAGTCACACAGTTCGAAATATTGTTCGACACAAAGCACTTAACTCTCCGCCTCCTCTCCATCGAAACAACGGGATCTCCATCCTCCACGTCAGAGGTCCTTCCCTTCCCTCTGGTATCCTCCATTGGGGTTGTGGTGTCGTAACAGATCCAATTTCTGGTCTAGACTCTCCTACGAACCTCACCCAAAAGATGCTCTATAGCTCCTCCAACACCTCCTTCGCGATCTTTCTCCCTGACACATCCTCGTCTTGATAGTGTCGGCTGGATTGGGGATCAAACTAGAGGATACGGCCCTCCTTCTTGCGTATTCTTATCCTCTGTCTGATCTGACTTTCTCAGCTCGAGCCTCTAAAAACCATGGCCATCAGCCTAATCATATCACTCATCCTTTCTTCCAATCGTGGTCAGCTTACTCTTCACCGAAACGAACCTCACCTCATCACGTTGGATCAGCTCGGCAACTTTGCCATCATTTTTCTTCGTCGGTTCCATCGTTAGATCCCTATTTCGTCTGCTGTGATACCAAATTTGCTATGACTACAATGTAAAAGCTTGAAACTTGTAAAGAAACTCAGATGTAATTTCTTAAAGAACAAGCCAATACAAGGTTTTACACATGAGTACTCTCTCTCCTCTCACAAAGATCGATCTCTTATTCAAAAGGAATAAACACGTCAGTAACGTCCCATGTGCTCTGCTCAAGGTAGTACCAACAAACCTTATTGTTCCTCCCTTTATTCATTAGTCTCCTTCTAGATGCGCTTCCTGCCTCACGTACAACCCTTGCTACTTCTGCTGAGTTGGGGCTCTCCTCTTGTATTGATACAGAATTGGTGGCCTTACGAACTCTATACGTAACAGATTGACAAAGGACAAATTCAAACTAACCTTGTGGTCAAGGTTTTTAAAGGAAGAGATATTTATTACAGATTATAATAAAAGAAGAGAACAATAACCGGTAAGGCAATACAAAATCTGTTGGGCAATTGATCAAAAACAATCAGGACCTGACAAGTGTCAGTAGCTGAGGCAAGAACGAGAAAAATAGAGTACATAAACAGTGTTGTTCATTCTTGTAGAATCAATCGAGAAATTGTTAAAGTTGCTAGTCTTCTTCCTCTTTTCTGATACATGATTTTTCTTTGAACTTTCTAGGAAAGTTACTCAATTTTGTTCTATTATCGTCTTCTTTTATCTCAGATTCTTCACAATTGAGTGTTGATTTGGGGTTTTATGAATATAAAGTCAAGTAACTATTCATCATCATCTTCCAATACGGATTAGCTGTAACAGTCGATATATTCTATCTAACTCTGGTGACTTCTGGTCTCGGAGACCCCTCAGTGGTTGATGAGATCCTCTGCTTCCTAAGGTCTTCGTCCAAGATGAGCTCAACACCGACTTCACATAAATGTTTTCCATGTAGAAGCCGGAAGATCGAATTGACATAAACAATTTAAGAAAGCAATATTAAGGAAATATACTATTCAAAAGAAGAAATGAAAAACTGAATTGAAAATATTTACAACAAATAAATCATGGAGTCGAGACGAATCTGTAAAAATTATTTCTTTTTCCCTATTATATAGTCTTATAGTTATCCGTTTTTTATTGGAATATTGATATTCTCTTATATATTTGGTGACTAATGAAATTGGAAATAAATGAGTAATTCCTAATTTATCTCTACTTTGATAGACGCTTGAGATTAAACTAAAAGAAACTCTAAAGAGGAATTAGGTCCTCTCTCTACCTATAAATACATATCTTTAGATCATCATAAAGCTATCATGAAAGCAATACATAAAGTTATAGGCAAGGCGAGAGAAAACTAAAACTTCCTAAGAAGAGATTAAGTTGTTCGTCTTCCATTCAGGATTCAATCAATTCAGGAAGATCTCCAGGCACAATGAATGCATATACAAACATTCATATGATTTTATTATGTGATTAACCTAGATGTTTAAAGATCTTAGGGTTCATGTAAATCTAACTTATATGTGGTATCAAAGCATGATTATGAACATCTGTTTAATTCATTAAAAATAATAGATCTATGAACTAGATAATTGAAATTGGTAGATCTAAGTATTATGATTTCTAGATCTGTTTATGAGCTTATTTTTCGTATCCGTGCAAAGTTTTTGTAAATCTGAATTTTTTTTTCACCGTGCAAAAACAGATTTTGCGAATTAGGGTTTATTTCGCAAATCTCTTTCCGTGCAAATTTTGGGCTTCTATGAATTAGGGTTTTCACAGATCTTTCCTGAAAGTAATGATTCGTGATTTTTTTTTTGCAAAACTGATAATGATAATTGGTCTGTGCATAATTCATACACAATGTTTTGTATATCCTGGAGAAGTTTTGTACATAATTTGTACAAAAACGATTTTACAATTAAGTTATAAAAATTTATATGCATAATCCGTATATAAGTAATTTATATATATAAAATACTTTCATAATTTGTACAAAATTATATTTTACATAAAGTGCAATTAGGGTTTAGATATCACCACAGTGACTTTATCTTAAGAAATTTGCAACTAAAAATCATTATTTAAACCAAGTTTTTGATCTTCTTATGAATTATTTAGTTACCCACAAGTAGACTATAACCATGAAAACTGGTCAAATAACTTATAGTGTATGTGTTGTGTAAATTAAAGACATCCACAGATGATTTAGTTAGAGTAATTCAATACATCACTAATAATAGAATGATTGTTATCGTGAAGGCTAAGGATATCCACAGATAAGTAATTCATTGCTCACCCTCCCTTTTCATCCCTTCAGGTCAAGACGGAGATCTAGGATAGCCGCTCAATCTTGTCTTACTTTTTGGTGTTATTTTGGGATTCAAGTTTATTTATTTTAACGCAAAGGACAAGGTTTTCTTCATGAGCTTTCAGTCATTTTCTTACAATTTTTTGTGTTGGATTTAAGACACCTTATTATATGATTTTGATAAGAATTATTTGGAGGAAAAGTTAGATGAAAAATATTTACTTAAAATAAAAATGGAATCGTGAAAGTGATTTATACGAAGTTTGAGATACGGGTGTTACAAATTGGAGAAACCCGTATCTTGAATAATTTGGTACACCATTCAATAAAGTTTCATGAATCTATGACTTTATCTAAGATAATGTGATTCCCAGAGGAACATTATAATTTCTTGTCATACACATTCAATTCTTAAAGTGTTGATTAAGTTATGAAGTCTAACTAATTCTTATTATATCTCTAAATGCAGCATCATTTCCTGCTAGTTTGTCATCTATGGTCTCTTATGTCCTAATCTTCACTGGAATCAACTTCTCAGAATGGAAAGAGAAATTTGAGTTCACATTAGGTGTACTAGATTTGGATTTGGCACTTCGTGAAGAAGAGCCTAGCCAACTAACTAATGATAGTACTGGGGAAGAAAAAACTTTCCATAAAGCATGGGAGAAAGCTAACAAATTTGAGCATCATGTTCTTAAGGATGACAATAGCTAGCAACATCAAAACTTCCCTTCTAGTTGTAGAGAAAGTAAAGACTTATCTAGCATCTATAGAAGAACAGTTTAAGACTGCAGACAAATCTCTTGCTAGGAAACTTATGGCAGATCTTACAGCCTTGAAACACTATGGCACAAGGTCTATGCATGAACATGGCATTGAAATGACCAACCTTGCGGCTAAGCTAAAGAGTTTAGGAATGAATGTGGATGATTCATTTCTTGTCCAATTTATCCTAAACTCTTTACCTCCTCAGTATGGACCATTCCAAATCAATTACAACGCCATTGTTGAAAAGTGGACGTCTATTGAACTGGCTAATAAACTAGTCCAAGAGGAATCAAGGCTTGGTCGTGAAGGTATCAAGGTTGCCCATTATGTCCAAGGAGCTGGACCTAAAGCTGGGAAAAGACATCAAGTGAGTCATAAAAGAGCACCACCCAGGATGAATGATTCTAATCAAGTCAATGAGAAGAAGGCAAGAAAAGATGACCGATGCAACTTTTGCAAAAAGTCTGGACACTTTCATAAAGATTTCCCTAAAAGAAAAGAATGGTTTGAAAAGAAAGGTAATCCTATGGGTTCAGTAAGCTTTTTCGAATCTAACTTTATTCATGTTTCTTCTGATATTTGGTGGATTGATAGCGGTGCTAATGTACATGTAACTAATTTCTTGCAGGGATTCCTTACAACCCAGACCATAAATCCAAGTGAAAACTATATACTTATGGGGAATCGAGACAGAGCGCCAGTTGAAGCTATTGGCACTTATCGTCTCATTTTAGATAGTGGATTTTGTTTGGATTTATTTTAGACTCTTTATGTTCCATACATTTCCCGTAATTAGTTTCAGTAAGCAAACTTGATTTGGCTGGTTTTAAGTGTTCTCAAGGAGATGGTTGTTTCAATTTATTTCTGAATTCTAATAAAATTGGTTTTGGAATATTGGTTAATGGTCTTTACAAATTAAATTTGTTTGATCAAAATTTTGAAACAAATCTCACCCTGCAAGATAAACGCCGAACTAAAGCATGTGCAAATGATTCATATTTCTTGTGGCATAAAAGACTAGGACACATTTCTAGTGAAAGAATCAAAAGATTGGTAAAAGATGGAGTCATACCAAATCTTGATTTTACCAACGACGGGTCAAAGATCTCGTCAGTCAATGGTGTATGGATCGAGAAAACCCTCTCAATTGGCCCTAAGTTCAAAGATTCTTGGAGAAATTCTTCAAAGCCATTTTCAAACGCGTAGATTTCCGAGCAAATGTAATATTATTTGGGTTGAAAATTAGTTACTAGGAACGCAAGTTTGATTTTTCGCAATTAATAAGATGGGTATATATGTTTTGAAGGATGAAGAAGTGCGTATGGAGGTGAACTCATGGGTTCAAAAACGCACCCAATGATCTCATCAAGGACCTTCTTCCTCATGGTTCCATTATAAATTCAAAACCGAATGGGTTTATGCAAATGCATTGTTCTTCAAGGGCACTTGGAAAAACCCATATTATTACGATACACGTAAAAGAAAGTTTTACCTTGTCCATGACTCAACACTATGTGACATTCATGACAAGTGATGCTTGAGTTTTTATGAAATCTTAGGTTTCAGAAAACGTTTTGGCAGTGAGGGATACGATCTCCCGTTTTGCTTAGTTTAGTCTTCGTCAGCCATTTTAAGTTTCGAGTGATTTGATAGAGATGAACTGTGTTTCTTCGAAAATTATTCGGAAGAAATACAGCAGTGGGGTTGTGTACCTGATTTTTTATGCTTCCTTTTCCCGCGAGTAATCTAAGGTTTTTCCGCGATTTCTGAGCGAGTAAGTTTTATTTTGCCAAAAGGTTTTCCGAAAACGTCTTTTGGTTGACCCCTTACGCGTTAAGATTTCTCCAACTCGATAATGAGACAAATTTTATGGAGTTTGATAGATTTTATCGTTACCATTTTTGTTTAGAGACATAAATCACGAGCTCGTTTCGGTGATCTTCCTGTCACGAAAAGTCGCGACTAGGCTTTCGATTTTCTCAAGCACTGCAACGTTGTTGCGAGCTGCGAGTTTGTATTTCATATTTCTGGATATTGTTTTGATCAAGCCTTTTGTGGCCATGAGTTAGAGTAATCCGCCCTCCCCCTACTTCTAGCGCCAAATTGTGGGAATCCAAATTCGCACTGTCGATTTTAGTGAAGGGAGGAAAGCAAAGAAAACCCTACTTTCCTTGAGGTCCGGATTCTCTACAAAAGTGAACGACAAGTAATCGAATAAAAGGAGAAAATATGAAAAGACAACAAAACAAAATAAGAAAATTTAGATCTTTATTTTGAATTCTCGTAAGAGCATAACGATTGTTACTGTAGTAACCCGCCCGAAGGGAGGAAATGGAAGAGTGGTTGAGCATCAACCTGGTGGTCGAGTCGCAAGCGATAAGGATTTATCGAGAAATTTTAAAATACGAGATGGTCGAAGAATGGATCATAAGTGAAGCATGAGTCGAAATAAGCTGCTCTACCATGTTATATAATGTCTCAGATTGATCAGACGAACGTTTTGGCAGCATAACATTTTTGGAAGCACGACGTTTTAGAAGCACGACGTTTTTGAAGCTCGACGTTTCTTAGGCACGAAGTTTTCCGCGAAACTTTGTAATATATTATTTTGGAGAAAGAAAAATAAATCGGAAGCAGGACGGGAATTAAGCAGGACGGGAAGCAAACATGACGGGATCGAAGCACGACGGGATCGAAGCACGACGGGAAAACCCGAAATTGGACAAAAACCCTAATTTCGGTGTTATGGAATTTTTCGGAGAAACCGGAGGCTCGAGAAATATTTTTCATCAAGGTCAGGATTCCTTTGGAGTTTATTAGGAATTTTCAGAGCATCAGAATGGGAGCGGAAAAATATTCGGGATCGATCGCGGGTCAAAAATATCCCGAAAGAGTCGAAATCGGGCGAATGGACCGAGAAGCACGATGTGGCTCCGTGTATGGGATCAGGACGTGCTGTCAACCATCTAACCAGCTGAGTGTCAACACAAGGAGGAGTTGTCGCCATGCATTCAAGCATCACATGCGGATTGACACACAAAAGCACGAGGTGGATCGACCAAGCACGAGGTGTCGACGCGCATGCAACCAAAGCATGCTGATCGACATGTGGATGGTGGACTTGCATGAGTTTCAGACATGCAGCTTGACATCTAAGAGGAATGGTGGCGCCCTGCATGAGTCTTGAGCATGCTGAGGGACATGTGGAGCACGAGGTGCCGCCGTGCATGCGTCCGGAGCCATGCGGAGCGACACACGAGCTGCCACCAACCTGAATCTGATTGGTTGCTGCTCCCTATAAATAACCCACGACCCCCTCTCATTTCTCTACATCCAGACCTGTCCAAAGCCACTCCAAAAACGTGAGAAAGAAAGAAGAGAGAGAAAGAAAATGTTCGAGTTAAGAGTATGGTCGATTCTAAAGACCGATACTCCACCGAGAAGGCAAGTTCTGTCCAATTTACCTTTCTCTACGATTGTGAGGTGGAAGCTCTGTCCAAATCAATCCATTAAAGCCAGTCATATTCTCTTATGACCAAGTGGAGGTTCTGTCCAAGATCAGGTTAGTTCCACGAGTTCAGATCAGTCTAAAGCCGATGTTCTGCCAAGCTAAAGAAAGTTCTGTCCGAGTCCAGATCAGTCCAGACCAGTATAAGGGGAGGTTCTGTCCAATTCAAGATCAGTCCAGTCCAGTCCATTGAAGACGTTCATCTTGGGTTTTGGCCAAGTCCTCTCCGATCAACCAGCTGCTTATCGGCATAGAACACAGTGAGTTGGTATTGTTTGCATTCCGTTTGGAATTTAGGATAGATAGGTTAGTGAGTTGACTTGCTTGAATTCCACTTGGAATTTAGGATAGTTTTATTTATGCTTGAGTTCCACTTGGAACTTAGGATAGATCGAGTCGCATATAGAGTAGAATGTTCATGCTATTTCATGATAGAGTCCTTAGGGTTATTTTATTGAACCGGACTCAGTTTAGCAAGGGCTAAGCTGAGATGAAATGGAATTAAGACTGAGTTAATAACCTGACTAGGACTAGGGCTAGGATGCATCATGTTTTCTACTCTTGCTTGTTGATATGGTTGAGTGCAGGTTCCCGTTATCTTAATGATAGTTTCGTAGCAGGAGGCCGAACTATCTGGGTAACAGTTTGGTTAAGTTGATTGCTTGTTAGATTAGTTAAATGCTTGCTTGTTTAATTAATTTTGTTGATTGAGGTTAGTTAGCTCTTGGTAAGGGAGTGACTAACTGGTTGCGTTGTTTATTTATGATATTGTTGTTTATTTTAAGTATATGTTAGTACTAAGGGTCTTAGGCCATATAGTCCGGACCACTGGTACTATTGGTTAGTGTTGTAGAGTCAAGTCTGGTTAGGATCTGGAACTTTAGCCTTAGGTTAGGTTCTTATTTTTGTTTGTGTTAAGTGTGTGCTGACAGCATGTGCGTAACCCGCCCATGCTAGGCATGTTTAGGGGTGATTAGTGTTTCCTCGACCTCGTACCCAGCGGGTTCAAGGAAACCCCTTATTCGCTGGATCGGGAAGACTCAGAGAGACGGGGTCATGGCCTAGGGCTGAGTGTTACACGACGGTGTAACGTGGCAGTGACCCGATGGACTGTGGGCTATCGCGCGGTTACCCGATGGACTGTGGGCCGCGGTCGGTTGAAAGTTCCTTCTTCTGGCCTTTGTGGTAGGGAGATAGGATATTGCCGATTGAGAGGAACACGAAGTCACCAGGGCCCAGGTTAGAGTGTCGTGTTTAGTAAAGGGTTATAGAACCCTAGAGTAAGTGTAGCACCGATATACGGTGTTACAAGTTAGATCGAGTCGTAGTTAGTACCTTATTATTGTTATTGGTGTTTGATTTCCTTGCAGGTTTCTAACACTCAGATCTAATTCCGGGTTAGGTACCGGATTAGGATTGGTGTCTCTTTGGTTAGTATAGACCCGAAGTTGGCTGTTATATTGTTTGGTCGATTGCTCATGAAGGGTGGTGGATATTGAAAGCTATGCGGTATCATTGATTGGCCGATCATGTTCTTGTCTGATTGTTGGTCGACCGGTTAGTGATACTTGTATAGTCTAAGTGTCTAACACTACATGAGTACTGAACTCAGGCGTATATATGGTTAACTAGGGATTGCTTGTTGACTTTTTTTTGTGCAGATTCCCGTTACTTGAAGTTAGATCAAGGCAGGAGGCCAAATCTAACTCAGTAACGGTTTGATTAGATAATGAATTGTGATTGCTTGTTTAGCTTTAGCTTTGTTTGCATGCTAGGGCTAGATTGATTGTTATTTTGGGTTGTATGGGTTAGTTTATAGGTTGCGGGTAGAGGCCGCCAGCTCACTGAGTAACATTAGGTTACTCACCCAACTCCGTTGTCCTTTTTGCAGGTAGCTTAGTAAGGATGATCGGATAGCTCGTTGCTGGACGTTAGGACCGCCGGAGTAGATTTCATGCCTTTTGTATACGGTATTTTGATTTGTGTTTAGTTGACTCGATTTGGCATTAGGCCGGGCCCAGTCTTGAATTATTTCAATGTATGAATATTTCTTGAATAAATAAAGTAATTGTTTTATATGCGCATCATGAGTACTCTGATATTTGACTAGTCCGGTCTAACACAACGTTAGGTCTTGGTACGGGTTGAAAAGCCTTAGGCCTTGATCTAACGGAACCGTTAACTCTTTGTACGGGTTGCAAAGCCTTATTCCTTGATTTAGCGGGACGAGTTAGTGGATGAACTGGTCTAGGTTGCGTAGTAAGTTCTATGACTATGACCAGATTGTCCCTAGCCGTCACGTAGCGCTTCCGGACCATGGTGTTGGGTTGGACGGTCAGTCATGTTCTTGTTTGATTGTTGGCTGGCCGGTTGGCTCATCTCTAACCCTGGCTATTGGTTGGTCTATCGGTCATGTTCTTGTTTGATTGTTGGCCGGTGGATCGACTATATGTCTAGGACGGTTCGGGGGTGTTACAGTTACCACATATTATAAAAGCTTCGGCCGCAAGAACTGTAAGAGAGTTTTCTAGTTCTAGCCACCTAAAACGTTAAACCTAGTTGAGTCGCAGCTCAATAACAAAAGACAAAGAAGACACGAAAAAAGGTTTTGTTGATTTCGAACTGGACCTTATGAAAGGCTGCCAACGTACCCCTTTCAAGGATGAAGCCAAACGTAGTTCAGTTAAAGAGTTTGAACAAGAGATCGAACTGCCTTTGCAAGTTCGTCTAGTAATCGAGTGCAAAACGTAGAAACCCAAGCATGTCGAGAATGATGCCTAAGGTTCCTAAGTGCTAATTTTTGTTCTGAGAATTTCTTGTGTGTGCGTCCCTCTCTCCTGCTTCTCTTATATATAGGTCTTCAAGGTCGGTCATCTTTTCTTTTTAGCCCTCGATTCGAGATTATCCTTCCATAAAAATCTTCTTTATCTTCTCGTTTTTATCCTTAATTATCTTGGAACTTTGACAATTATCTTATTTTCCATTTATCTTCTGCGGATATCCGGTAGACTGTCATTATAGTTGGGCTCATTCTCGTCTAAAACCGTAAGTGGGCTTTTATCACATTTTAGACTCTTTCGGGTTTTATGATTTCTTTTAGAGAAATCATTCCTCGTATGATTTCATGGTATCGACTCCGCAAAATAGTAAACTAAACGTATAGTCAAGATAACATTGGTGTTTAAGTTGATTGTTATCGTTTTATACAATTGACTCGAAGTTTTTACGAGAAAACAAGTCACTTTTATTTTTATCGTAAAACTTCAGCGGAAACTCCAATCGAGATAAAACAAGAAATAGCATAGTCAAGATTCAAAAGAGAGAGTGATGAAGAGGATATGGTCTAGTCGAACATGGGCAACTAGACGTTTGCACGTGTCTAGTGGCCCATGGGCAACTACACGTGGGGTGCATCTAGTCGCCCATGGGGCACTAGACTTTACCAAGAGTCTAGTTTCCCATGGGCGACTAGACATAGCATTCGTCTAGGTTGTGAATTCCGAGCAAACGCGATTTACAATTCAAATCTCGAGAAATCGAATTTCGGTTCCCACAATTGAACCAATAAAAAGAACAAGTGTATAAGTTTCTCATTAAGATATCATGGGTTTATTGAGAACCACTCTCCATTCTCTTTTCTACTTTTTCTAATTTTTTATTAATAATTTGTGAGAGGATTCCATTGAGAAACCCTCAACCGAGATTCTCTTAGGAGTTCATACACTTTTCTATATGGTTTGGAAGGAGAGTAACTCTTGCATCCACACTGGCTCAAAGACTACTTCAACGGTTATCTTCAAAGAAATGGTTGTCATTTGGGAGAAGATTCAACAATCTTTTTTTTCAACGGTTATCTTGAAAGATTTTCGTCCATAGATTGTTACTTGAAAATGTAATTGCATTCTAACCAAACGTAGTGAACAAATAACTATAAAACACCTCATGTGGCCGGATCAATTATCTACACCTCACGTGTTTCTATAGGGCCTACTTAGCTTTTAAAAACATGTCCTCAACTACTTAGCTCTCGAAGGGTGGAAAAGAGGTGTTAGTTAAGGTCATTGCCTTAGCGCTTCCGACATATGTGATGTCCATTTTCCTGTTACCGTTGGAAGTTTGTGAGAATTTAGCTAGCGCAAGCGCAAGATTTTGGTGGAGCTCTAATCCTCCTAAACAAGGAATGCATAGGGTGAAATGGGAGAAACTATGTTGTCTCAAGGATGAAGGAGGTATTGGTTTCAGATTGATTCATGAATTTAATCTGGTATTGTTGGCGAAACAATTATGGAAATTAATTCAGTACCTGAAATCATTGTGTGCAAGAGTGATGCATGGAAAGATTTGTCTTCAAATCCGAGCCTTGTAGGATGATAGAACAATGATCACTCAACTGGAAATCCATTGTTCCCTTGATCACGTTTGGCCCTCCTCCAGGCTCAAATAAAAAGTTCTCTAAGACCTTCATGTGCCTTTGGTGCTGAGTTGATGAGTTGTCTTTGCAAACAAAACTTAAGGCATACGTCTCATTCTCCTTGTTTAGCTTAGACATGCCTGGTTGTTCTTGCACTTCCATCCAAAGAAATCCTTTCCAACTCCTGATACCATCACGAACAAAACTCCATTCCACTTATCTACAATGCTTATTAAGGTCAGGTGGTCGAGTACAATGGTCTCCATACTCCCACTTGAGCTTTGGCTCGTTTCCAAGCTCTTTAGCTGCAACAAGTTCTTCCTTTCCTCTTCTCAGCTTGTTCTGATCAGTTGTGGACTTGATCAATAATGTGTTGAGTACTGACTCGTCTCTCTTTACACTGCATCTAGTTTGGGTCACACCATCAAATATCTGTTGTAGACCATCTTCATGTCTCAACAACCTCTTTGAACATTGCTCATTACGAACAGCTCCTAAGGCAGATGGTTTCTCCACTCTGTTGAACTTGAAGTTGACTGCTTCTCTCCAGTTGTATACAACCCATGTATTTCTCATAAACTTGTGTGCATACACTCTCAGGCTAGCCTCATAAGAAACCAGCATTTCTCCTTCATGATCTTGCAAGAACCCCTCTGGATAGTCTGGTGGTCGTGTGAAACAATCACCATAGCTCCACTTAAGCCTTCGTTCTGTATCAGCATGAATAACAAGTTTTTCTGCCCTAAGATGATGTCTCCAAGTTTGCAAGTCAATGTATACAGCATATAGACACTCCTTTATCTCCTCACCCTTGTCATATCAGCTGGTTTGGATCACACCATCCTCACTCCCTTGAAAAGGATTTGACCACAAATCTTGTTCTTCGTGAGTGAATGAACTCTGCAAATCAAGCTTGAATGCAGTTATTTTCTGTTCCAGAATTTTGTAACTTCTTCTAATCACACAAAATATTCTCTCCATCTAATACTTCATAGATCATTCCAATGAGATATTGAAACTGCCCATTCAAACAAGCTTTGATCAGTAGATTAGGTAGCTAATACATTGGATCCCATGACTTGAGTTTGGGCCTGCTCAGGATTGCATCACACTCTCTCCCTTCGAAAGGATTTGTCCTCAAATCCAAGTCTTGTAAGAGGATTGAACCATGATCATCTCCTGGATCAAATACCCAACATTGCAATCCTTTTCCATTCCTTAGCAGACTCCTGGAACCTTGCTCAATCAACTCCAAACTCCTTGCTCTTTCAATCACGCTTTGGTTCCTGTTTTTGCACACACACACACACCTCTTCTCCTGGCTTGATTACAAAGTGTTGCAAGCCTCTCACGTGCCTTAGATTTATCTCATTGCAACTAACTTAGAGCAAGCTTTCTTTCCTCTTTATTTAACTCATATCCGGCTATTTCTGAAGGAGCTTCTATCCATTTACTCCATAAACACTGAAAAAATCATGGCTATCTCAGCATGTATTATATGCTTTCCATGATAGGATAGGAGAATCAGATCCCCAAAAACATGCACGAACCTTGCTGATTGATCTGGTGGCCGAACTAGTCCCTTATGGCTGTTTAGGAGAATGCCTTTGAGGTCTCTCAGATCACCATGACCCCAACTAATCATAGTACATCCATCATAATCTATCTTTCCTGGTGGGTGAGTACATTGGTCTCCATATTTACTCTCAAGCTTTGGCTTCTCGTTAACCACAACACATTCATGCCTTACTCTTCTCAACTGGTTCTGATCAATAATGGACCTAATCAAGAACGTGTTACCTCCTGACTCTCTTCTCTTATCACAGCACCTACATAGGATCACACCATTACTTCCCAGGCTAGACAAAGAAAAGCACAAGGGGAGGAAAAAAAGGGAATGGCTGAACCAAGCAATGAGGTCGCGGATGGAGCTAGTTTGTTAAACCTAACATCAGTCGGACATGTGACTGGTCAGACTGCTAGGGACGCATGTGGTTTGACCAAACCTTGTTCAGACTCGAATTGATGATCCCAATAACCACGCCCAGGATCAGCATGGAGAGGAAGTAGGTGAATCCTCTAATATGGGACACAACTCGGCTCCAACTAGTGGAGCTTTCGATGGAGCAGCGAGACAGAAGGATCATACTATAGTTGACATGACTAAGATGACTGTTGATAGTCATGTTCTGAAGGCGCTGAGATAGTCATGACTCAAATGCTAGATGCGCTGAAGATAGTCATGACTCAGATGACTGCATTGACACAGGCATTCATGCCACTGGTGAACTCGCATGTGGGTCAACCAACTCAGATCCTTACGGCTATACCCTTAATTTATGGGCGATTTAGAGAGACGACCGAGGTGGTCGAGATCGATCCATCGGCAAGGATCATGAGATAGGTGGATTACATGAGCGTGCTGGAGCACATCTCTCACTTGGGAACCAAGAATTTTCAAGGAAGTACTGATCCAATAGAGGCGGATGAACGGAGAGTTCAGTTCGTCCAAAACTTCAATTCCACTCATTCCCCGGAGGGCTTCAAGAAAGACATCACGATCCACTTCTTAGAGGGGGGTGTGCATAATTGGTGGCTGGCTTTAGACAAGCGCACAGCTGGATGTGTTGAAACTTTGTAGATTTTAATATGAGTTCAACTGCAAGTACTTCCTTACTGAAGCATGAGATCATATTGAAGCATAATTTCTGGATCTGTCCCAGGGTCGCAGAACTGTTCATGAGTATGAGGATGAATTCAACCGGCTCAGGCTGTATGTTGGTAAGGAACTTGAATATGAAGCAGTTTAAGTGTGTTGATTCCTTCGAGGCCTAAGGGTGGAACTTCACACCCATTGCTCAGTCCAAACCTTTCAGCACCGTCTTGGATTTGGTTGAATAATCATTACTTAAGAGGGCATGTTTTAGAATTATGTCATGTCTGGTAATAAATTCTACACGTGTGTTCCTTCCTTTGATGCTTCTTCTCTGCAACTCTCTCCAAAAAAGATTTATGTCTTGATTTTTTGGGTCTTCCAGGTGGTTGGAGGACATCAGGTGGTAAACATATTTTATTTGCAACTCAATGCATCTTTTGATTCAAAAATTCTGCCCCACGTTAAAGTTGAATGTGCAAGTCGAACCTATTATGTGGAGAATCTCTTTCTTGTGTCTTTTGAACAGTGTCGTAACTCATCTTTGTAGGAGATCCCTAATCCTCTTCTACTTGGTTTGGTGGAAGCCCATATGACGTAAGGTTCTCGTCATTATGTTGCTCCATCAGAATCGTCACAATAATCAAATCGATCACCCTCTTCATTTGTATCCTCACCGTCTGGGTCTTCGTTTTCTAGGGTTTCTTTCGGATCTTCGCTAGCTTCTTCAACCTCATTTTTCTTCACTTTAAACTCTACACATAGTCTAACATTCTCGACTTTGTGAAGACACAAAAATCCCTAAAACTGACTATCTTTTCTTACTTTCACAGGAGGTGTATCTATGTTTACCTTGAACATATTACGTTTAGGAAAAGGGTACACCAACTCCAACTCTTGGTCTACGAAATCAACTCTGTAATCCTGATATCTGATTTTCAAAAAATCCTCATAACTAGTTTTATCGTTAGTTGTGAGTAAATTACTACCTTGCTCATTGTCCACTTCAAATAACCACTTCTTTCTTTCGAATTTTCACTTCCCACAGACGAGAATGATGTGATCCATGTTTCTCTAAGCAATAAGGATTGCAACAAGAGTTGAAACCACCATAAAAAAGACAACTTGATAAGGAAGAAAGGAGGGGTGAAGCGATGACGACAGTTACAAAAATTAGACCTAGTTGTGGTCTTAATACCCTAGAAATAAACCAAACACAGAATTTCAGTATATCGGGTTTAATTCCAAAATAATTTAGTTTGGTTTACTAAAACCCATAATTCAGTTTAAAAAATCTGCCACCTCTTATTTCAGTTTAAACTAAAAAGTCTGCCACCTCGTAAATCAAAAAGCCTGCCGCATGGTTATGTAACTCTGCCATAAGAAACTAAGTCGATCGTAAAAATTTATCATTTATAAGAAATATGTTGTCTCATTCGACAGACATATTTCAAAAATCTGTTTTCTATACAAATCGGACAAATAACTGTACCATAGAAAGAAATCTGACCGTTTTAAAGAAAGTCTCCCACAACTTTTGTGATAGGTTATATTTTTTTACTAGATTTAGTAAACATCCTTAATGTTTGGTAGATTTACTATTCATAAAATAAATCTGCCAGCGACCTAATTTTAAGGTTACTTTTGTAATTAATTTTTTTTCTATAACTATAGACAAGTGCAATTGCGACCAAAAAAACATTATAATATTTTTTAAAATTATGAGTCATTCTATAACACAATTAATTAGAGTCATTCCAGATTTTTCCCTTTATATATTTTACATTGTATTGCATGGAACATTGAAATGGGTGGAAACGTGGCCTATGAAAAAACAATTCTAGGGACCTTAAATTTTGGTGGCGTAGAGACACATACATACACACACACACACACTTTTCAATTCTTGAGCTACGCATAGTTTTGTTAGTCCATAGATAATCAGAATAGGGATGTTCCAGAAGGAACAAGACAGGTATTTTGGCATATTGAATGCAGCAAGAGGACATGTTATGCGTTCGGTAGGGCTGGTTAAGAACATTCCAGTTATGATCCAGGGCAATATTATGCATGTGGACTTAGGTGATAGTTCGCTTTAAGAATCATGAAGTGTTCTTAGGCATGGACTGGCTGGGAAAGAAACAGGCCACTCTAGAATATCACCGAGAGTGAGTACGATTTGAGACTGGAACTAGACCGATCGAGTTCCAAGTAATTAGGCCGACTTCAGGAAGTTTGGTGGTCCCAACAATTGAATCGGAACAGATGCTCGAGAAGGTTTGTAAAGCCTACTTGGCTACAATCTCCACAACCAATGTCGGGAAGGGCGTCGGCCTTGAAGATATTATGGTGGTCAATTCGACGATGTGTTCCGAACCTTAATAGGTTTATCACATAACCGGTCGAATCCATTCATGGATGAATTTGAACCATAGTCTGCTTCATTGTCCAAAGAACCATATCGAATGGCTCCAGCCGAAATACCGAGATAAAAACAAACTAGAAGAGTTGGCCGAGAAAGGTTTCATACGGCCGAGTATTTCGCCGTGGGGAGCACTAATCCTTTTTGTGAAGAAGGATGGGAGTTTCGGCCTATGCATAGACTATCATGGATTTATCGGGTTACTGTGAAGAACAAGTACCCATTAGTTCGGATAGATGAAATTTTGGACCAACTAAGAGGGGGGACTTGGTTATCCAAGATCAAATTAGCTTCAGGGTATCATCAGATCCCAATCGAGCCAACAACCATCTGGAAGACGGCATTCATGACGAGGTATGGCCATGTATATAGGAATGAAATGTATATTTCATTCTCAAGTGAAATGACATGTACATAGGAATTTTTCGTCATTGATAGGTAGAAATTATACAACTAATTAACAATGAAAAGATTTACAAATCTTTTACTTCTATATAACAACTAGTTTACAAGGAAATTTGTTAGGTATATCCCACCACCAACACGTTTCCGCCTAATATATCAGTTTCGCTTGTACATTCGTAGTTAATGATTTATAAACTCATATGTTGTAAAGTGGTAGTTACTTTACAACTCTTTTATAACAATTCTTCTCTTAAGTCGTACAATCTTCGTAAAATTACATGTCTAATACGACAAAAAGATTCCTCGTGAGTTTATTTCGAATTTAAGAGGATTGCCTTCCTTGTCGTAAAATCATCATCACCTTACCGTGAATTTATAACGACCTGTTTCGTTCGTTAACTTGGACATGTTTTTTTCTTTTCTTTTTTTTTTAAACTACCATTTATTCATTCTTCTCCACATTTAAGAGGTTACAAAGATGAAAGTTCTGAGCTCTTAAGCTCTAGGAGATAAGCAGCAATACATTAGATATTTGCAAAAGAAACACATGTGAAGCAATATATGGGGGAACAATTGTCGTTATAGATAACTTTTTCTGGTCCAGTCCAAACAACTTTGTTCTGAGGATAATTTGAATATCCTTGATGACCATAACAGCGGGTCTATTTATAGAAGAATGAAGTCTTGTGTTCCTTTCTTTCCACGGAAAATAAATTGCAGCCTGAATAAGAAGCTTGCAAATAGATTTGATCTTTCCGTTTGCAGAGCAGGTTGAAACCCACTGGACAGCGACTTGAAAGGAACTCGGAGGTGAAAGATGGGACCTGATAAAAAAAGCTCTCCACACGTCACGAGAGTAAGAACAATCCCAGAATAAATGATCCCTTGACTCATCATTTGAGCTACAAAGAAGACAAGAACGTGGTACAATCATTCCCCATACCAACTACCTGTCCCTCGTAGGAAGACGATTTGAATTGCCACCCAAGCTATAAAAGCATGTTTTGGAATTCTTTCCTTAAACCAAATTGATTTGTACCATGGAACAAAGTTTCTTTGTGGTTGAAGAGAATCCCAAGTTTTGGAAGCAGAGAAAACCCCTCGAGGAGAGTCCGCTGAATTTCTCCACAAGTAAACATCGGGAGTCAAAGGGTCCAAGTCTGGAACGTTTGCGCCAAGGCAAGCACGCAGAAGCAGAACCAACGGATGTCTGCCACGCAGAAGAGCCCATCCAGAAGATGTAATAACTTGGGAAACCGTTGTCATTAGACCAATACCAGTGACCATAGGCCCATTGGAACCACAAATGTGAATAAGCGGACCTAGATTTGTCCAATCATCGAGCCAAAAGAGAGCCTTAGTACCAGAGTTTACAATACAAGCCAGAAATGGACGTGCAATGTAACGAAATTTCATAACTCTGCGCCAAATCCAAGAACCCCTTCTCTGAAAATCTGCTGTTCAGAATTCCTTGCTGCCAGTGAGATGTTTTATAGCCCAAGCAACCCACAAGGACCCCGTCGATGCAAAGAGTAACCAAATGAGTTTTAAACCAAAGACCTTATTAGAGTCTTCTAGCCTCCTCAATCCCAACCCACCAGACTTCTTAGGAATGCAAACTGAGGCCCATGACACCTTGGCCGAATAAGCCGAAGAAATAGAGCCACTCCACAGGAAGGCATTACATAACTTTTCAATAGCATCAAAACAACCTTTAGGCAATGGAAACACAGCTGCCCAAAAGTTAAACATGCCAAACAATACTGATTGTATCAGCTGAAGCCTTCCCGCAAAGAATAGCCGCTTAACTGTCCAAGAAGAGATACGATCCTTAACCTTGTCTATAAGAGGCTGGTAATTTTGGGGTCTCAGTTTTCGAACCCTAAATACTTCACAGGTAAAGAACCTTCACTGAAACCAAACTTCAATGCCAAGTCACGAACAATGGTCTGGCTCCCTCCATCAATAAATAGACAAGACTTTGAAACATTTAAACCTAGTCCTGATACAGTGTGGAAAGAGTTCAAAACAGCGATAATCCCCTCAAGAGATCTTTCTGATCCATCGAAAAAAATTAACATGTCATCAGCGAAGTTGTATGCGTGATAAGAGGGTCCAGACATTGAGGATGAGGCTTGAAAACATCTAAAGCAACCGCTGTATCTAATTCCTTAGAAAGAATGTCCATCACCATCTCCTTGACGAAGTCCTTTTTTACCAGGAAAAAAACCAACTAGCTCTCCATTGAAAGCTATAGAATACTGAGGAGTGGAGATACAACATTCAATCCATTCTATAAAGATATTCAGCAAGCGGAGTGCTTTTAAGATGTTTATAACGAAACCCCCAACAGACATTATCGTACGCCTTTGATATGTCAATCTGTAAGGAGCCTCAAGAAACTCTACTAAGCTTATTAAAGTCTGCTACCAGCTCAGAGGCAAGTAAAACATTTTCACACAGAAAACGCCCTTGACAAAACCCACTTGGTTCCTTTGAACTGCTGAAGGAGTCAACTTCTTTAGTCGCTTCCCTAAAATCTTTGAAATGACCTTGTAAACAGTGTTACAAAGGGAGATCGGTCTAAAATCTGATAGCATTGCTGCTCCTGGAACCTTAGGGATTAGTGCTATGACTGTAGAATTTACTTGACGAGAAAAACCTGGATTTATAAAGAAATCTTTTACTGCGCTCACTAAGTCCGTCTCGACCAAGTCCCAAGCTGAGATAAAAACTCCACGGAGAACCTGTCAGGTCCAAGAGATTTATTTTTAGGGAGAGTGAATACTGTTGACCTGATTTCATCATCAAATGGAATGGCAACAAGAGAAGCCGCCAGATCATCACCACATCGAAAAGGTTGCAGGCTCTGAATCGCCTCAACGGAGAGAGGCATCACTGAAGAGTTCTCTGTACCAGGCATGTCAAAGTAATAAGAAGTGACAATATTCCTTAGAATAACCGTATCATAAACCTTTGAGCCAGCAAGATCCAGTAAAAAGTATACGATGTTTCGCAAGAGGTTAGCTTTGACCGATTTAAAAAACACCCCGGTGTTTGAGTCTCCGTCAGATAGCCACCTAATCCTAGATTTTTAGTGGAAAAAAGACTCTTCTGCAGCGGAGAAAAAAGTCCAAGAGGTCCTAGCAAGAAATTCCTCCTCAAACAACTCCGGAGTAGGATGATCCAAGACCTGTCTCTGAATTGCTTGAAGATTTTCCCAAGCCTCCTTTATCCTGAGCTGAATATTGCTGAAGCTCGAACGATTCAAGGACTTGCAGCATATTTTGGCATGCCTTAAACGCTGGTAAAGAGAAAACATAGGACATGCCAGCACAATAGGAGTCTGCCACGCATCCTACAATAACTCAGCATAATCCGGGTGTGTAGAAAACATAGAGAAGAATATGAATCTTGAGTTTCTCCGATATGTCCCATTTGAAAGAGAGACTAAGCAAGGTGAGTGGTCAGACGTTCCTGGAACATCAAAATACGGATTAGAATCTGGAAAACTTTGAAGCCAACTATCATTTATCATGGCCCTATCAAGCTTCCTAGCATTGGGATTGGTCGGACTTTTATTTTTCCAAGTATGATAACAGCCTCTAAAGGTCGAAACACAGTCCTTAAACTCCTCCATCCCAAGAAGATCAATAAAAGGAGGATCCAAGGAATAAACCTCTGAGACCGACAGAAACAGGTTAAAATCTCCAATTATGAGCCAAGGAGAATCCTTTATCGATGGAAGCAAAGCCAACTCCCGCAGCTTTAACCAAAGAGAAACCCGTTGCTCGCGCCTATTCTTGGCGTAAACAAAAGTTGCTGTAAAAGATTGGTTCGTCTGAGGATTGAAAATCCCACAAAGCATCAGTCGGGGACACTTGTAGTAAGTAACTACGGAGAGGAAGGGATCCCACACGACTACTATACGCCCATTATCTGCTTCATCACTATAATTTGCATCAAACCTCCAGCCTGGAGTAACCTTGCTCAAAACATCTCCCAAAACATCTTGCTTCACATGTGTTTCAAGAAAACCGCCAACAAGAGGACGATTTTTTCTAATCCAAGTATATACAGAATCTTGTCTAGTATCGCCATTCAGACCACAAAGATTCCAAAAAAAGCTCTTCATAAGAAGATAAAAAGGGGAGTGTTGCGCCCTAAGCTTCATCGGGATGGACAGAGCGAGAAGACGCTTGTCCAACCGAAGCTGATCCAAAAAGTGCAGACGATGAGGAAGTATTATGGACAGGTTGAGCATCTCCATCAATCCCGGAAGAGGAAAGAATATACAACTTCTGTTTAATCTTCTTTCGAGCCTGCTTCCTGGAGACCGAGGCTGAAGGCTCAAGAGGTTCACCTTATATAGCGGCAAGACGAGTACGAAGAATGGCTTGTGATTGTTTAATTAAAGTCTCCTCTTCTGCAAATTGTTCATTTGTAATAGTAGCAGGAGGACCAGTGGGCAGTCAACTTGCATAGAAACAGAGAGAGGCTTGGACCGCTTAGCAATTGTAGTCCATCCATTTGTAGAAGATTTATCCAACTCAGATGGATCAGAAAGATGATGAGGCAAATTTGACGAGTGAGATAGCTTCCCATTTGGGCTCAAGGGAGAGGTTTGCTTTTTTGAGGATGATTCATCCTGATTAATGTTGCCAGCTGAGGGAAAAAAAATCAGGAAGTGTAACGATCTCTTTCCCTTTTGAAGAAGGAGGTTTTGCTTTACTCAAGGAGGAGTACAGACCAACTGCAGAAACCGACTTCTGAGAATGAGTAGGTGCCGGCGGAGGGGAAGATTGAAGAGGGAAACGCAGCTGAAGATGTCCATATTCTCCACATCGAGTACATTTAGGAGGAATATTTGGAAATATTTCCGAGCTTATCTTTTAACCCGAACAGTAGAAGGTTTTTTCTTTCCCAACTCCACAACTACTCTCAGAGTGAACGGGAAACCCAACTGCAGACGCAATCGTGCTAAAACCGAGAATCGACCAAATTTTTGGAGGGACCTTACGAAACAAGACCCAAAAAGGCGCATGAATCAACTTCATAGGAGACATGTTCATAGAAGGCTTCCAGAGAGATAATGTAAACGAACAATTTCCAGAGTGCCAAAACCCTACTTCTAGGGCCCAATTCCTGACTAAGGGACATGGAATAAAGATGAGGTAAGCAAATTTTGAATGACGCTTAACTGTGTTCTTCCATTTTTTTCCCCCAAATAGGATTGAGATCTGAGTGAACTTTCGCCGAGGAAGTAGGATCTCCATGAAAGAAAGCAACCAAATGATCTTTCCAAAGATTTGAAGGAGGCAGAGAAATCGAATCCAGAGCCGGAACAGTAGTAACTCCATCGTCGGTAAGAGAAGGAGATGCTACTTTTGAAAGAGATTGAAAGGAGGCTTTAACCTTATCTACCCAAAGCTTTGAGCTTGACGGAGCAGAAGGTACAACTTCAAATGGCGCACTTTTTGAAACAGGAGCAGCAAGCGAAGAAGATTTCACAATCTCATATACAATCTCTCCAGCAAAAGGAGGGGGAGAAGATTAAGACTGCAAATCAGGTAAGGAACTAAGGAAGAGCAAGTCTGGAGGAACAAGGAGCTGTGGTAGATCTGGTGGGTCCGACAAGAGAGCCATGGTCAGGAAGAAGACAATGGGTTAGGGGAGGACGAGATTCTTGACGGAGAGCGAGAGGCGGCTCCGTCGGCGGCAACAAGGTTGAGAAACCCTAACGCCTCAAGATCGCATAAGAGCGTTACCGTTTCAAAGCGTTCTAATTAAGATAATTCCGAAATGGCCTAAACTTGGACATGTTTTCTTGTATTGTGAAACAAATCTAGTTTACATATATATAAGTCCAAACCTTATATTAAATCTAGTGCAGGAAAAAAGTTTTAAGAAGTTATTACAGAATAATGAATAATAACACATGGTAAGTGATCTTAATCATTTGATAGAAATTGCAGTACAGATTTAAAAGAAAATGAAATCCTCTCACTTTCGATATGTACAAGAGATCTAAGTGAAACTTCACTAATAGAAATATACAAAAAAGCAGTATAGACTTTTCTTTTATTCATTCTTACAAGTCTTGAGTGCAACAAACGAAATTTTTTCTTGTGTTGACCAATGGCTTCTTACATGTTTACTTCCAGTCTAATCAAAGAGATTTTGGGTATGCTCGTTTCACTATCCAGATGAGTCTAATTAGTGTATCTGGGTGAAAATGAACATGTCTAAAATAAAAAAATGACAAATTTACCCTTATTTAAATAAAATGTTTAAATACAAGTTCAGACAAATAAATAATCATGATACATTTTTAAAAACAAAACAACAAAATCACAATTTTACCAAAACCTCAAATATGATTTTTTTTTCTTCTGCAAAACCACAAAATAACATTTTTTCAAAAACCAAAAATTATATTTTCTCACCAAACACACATTTTCCCAATAAAATTACAAAACTATTTTCCCGCAAAAACTGCAAACAGGTGTTTTCCAACAAAAACAGCCAAACCACATTTTACAATAAAATCGAAAGATCATATTGTTTTTCCTGAAACAAAAGAAAAACGAATTTTCCTGCATAAAAAAAAAACAAAATTACATTTCACACCAAACCCGTAAGGTTACATTTTTCACCAAGATCAAAAATGCATTTTTTTGGCAAAAACCACAAAAATATATATATTTCCCCAAAACTACAAAAACCTATTTGCTCGCTAAAACACCAAAAATTCATTTTCTATCAAAAACTGCAACATTACATTTTTCCGTCAAAATCGCAAAATTACATTTTCGCCAAAATTGTAAAAAACTCACCAAAACGCAAAATTATTGTTTCCATCTACACAATATATTAGAATAACTATATTTTAGATAAATGATAAAATTTAATATAGTTAAACAAAAAATAAAAATATGATTAATCAAACAAGGGTATATAAGTCATTTATTTACTAATTTCATTTAGATGGAAATAGAGATGAGAAAACAAACATAAATTCATTTAGATGAATTATCTAGATGGGGAAATAAACAATACCGAACAACATCCAGATGAATCATCTAAATAGATCATGTGAATGGAGATGATAGATGGAAAAACGAACTTTACTTTTGGATCGTGGCTGCAAACTAGGTCTGGTCATTTTACCCAGACCCAAAATTTAAACCGGAACCGATCCAAAAATATCTAACCGAGACCGAACTGAAAATTTACAAGTACATAATTGGGTCTACAATTCTTATACCCGAAAGAACCGAAATCAGAAAAAATCCGACTCGAGTAGACTCGGACCCGAAAAGAGCCGAGTCGAATAGACCCGACCAAATAAGAATCAATACCACACTATCTGTTGATCAATCTTCTCTCGGTATTCCTCAGTCTCTACACATTGTTTAGTATGCTCTTGAATTAAGATCTCCATCACCGTTTTCTTATCAAATGTGTAAATAGCAACATATATATATATGCTTTATTGCTTCAGTACCCATGTTTGTATGTTTTAATTAAAGTTTTCATAGATCTTTCCACAGAAGCATGACTGGTCATTGCAGTATGGTTCTAGGTGAACTCGTTTGTAGCATTTTGTCTGCACATAATTTCATTTGGCAGTGAAAGGAATACACAAACAAACTAAACTTAGACTAGATGCAATTAGAAAACCCTGCTTGTATTTATTGGAATGAAATCAGGCTAATAAATTCAACATTAAGGACTTTTTTTAACAGTTTCCATTCTTGTTCTTCTTCTCCTCTCGGCCTGCAGATTCTCACATCTTGTTGGCTTATTCTCTTGAAAAGCAACCAAACACCAACGGTTAAGCAAAACCAATGCCTAGACTTTTCTTGAAAATCTTAAACCTCCTTGACGTAAGTCTCTTCACTTCCTCCAATGACAGCATCATCAGGGATGTAACGTTTCCAGAACGGATGCTGCTTCCACACTCTTCCCATTTCTTCAATAGGAACCCCTTTTGTCTCCGGCAACAAGAAGTAAATGAAGATGGTCATGATCAAACCATACCTCCAAAGAAGTAGAACAGACCAAACTTCATGTGACAAAGCATTGTTAGAAAGAATTGTCCAATGAGGAAAGTGAAGAACATGTTGACACAAACATTAACGGCTTGTCCCGCTGGTCTAATTTCCAACGGACATATCTCACTCGGTACTAACCATCCTAATGGACCCCATGACCATGCGAATCCTGCAACGTATATGCATATGAAAGCAAGGACCCAATCAGCTGTTGCAGGTGTCAAGGTCCCTGATCCCGTGGTACCAAACTTCAGACCAATCAAGGTACCAACAATGATCTACAAAATGATCCATCAAACAATACATGTTAATGTTACGTTATCACCATTACAGAACCTGAAGCTGTTTCGTTTTTATTTTACCTGGCAAATAATCATTTGGATGCCACCTTCAAGGAAGAGAATCCTTCTTCCATACCTATCGACCGCATAAATAGAGACAAGGGTAGAGACAACATTGACCACACCGGTTATGACCGCAGAGATGAGCGAGGCATCATCAGCAAACCCTAGAGTCTTAAAGAGAACAGGAGCGTAGAACATGATCACATTGATACCAGTGAACTGTTGGAAGAAAGGTATAGCAGAACAGAAAGCAAGCGCAGGTCTATATTTAGCTTGTTGGAAGAGGTTCTTCCAAGGATGCTCCACTTTTTAGCAGCCTCACAAGCATCACAAAGATCTTGAAACTCCTCATCCACATTATCAGCTCCACGAATCTTTTGTAACATCTGTCTCGCTTGTTCATACTTGCCTCTCTCGAGCATTGAGTTTGGTGTGTCCGGCAAGACAAAAGATCCTATGACCATTACAACTGCTGGAACAGCAGCTAGACCTAAAGACACTCTCCATCCGTTCCTAGCCATTTTAGATGTTCCGTAGTTAATCAGGTTTGCAATCAGAATCCCAATAGTAATAGCCATTTGAAATCCTATGTTGAGTGCTCCTCTGAGCTTGGCAGGAGCCATCTCGGAGAGGTAAACCGGTGTAGACTGTTGAAAACAAAACAAAAAGATGATTGATCAGCCATATATAAATCAAACCAAAACAAGAAAAAGAAAAACTAAACTAAATCAAATTGAGAAATCGATTACTAGGATTATGGATGGATATTTCGGGTATTGGTTCGGTTCAAATCGGTTTTCGGATATCATATTGTTTAGGTAGAGAGTTTAGGATCCATCTAAGAGCAGAGAAAAAAATCGGTTCGAGTAATTTTTGGCTTGGTTCAATTCAGGTATTAAAATTAGAAACCAGCTAATATCAACAGAAAAATAAGGTTTTTGTTGGTTTTGCTTCTGTTAGTTTTTTTTTTTTTGAATTCAGATAAAATACTTGATAATTTCGATAAAGTATTTTTGTAAACAAAAAATGACCGATCAGCCATATAAAAACCAACCAAGAAAAAAGAAAATAACAAAACCGAACCAAAATGAGAATCATGTTGACTCACCTGATTAGCGAACCCAACACCCACTCCTAGCAACAATCTACCGATGATGAGCATTGCAACGTTCACTGCAAATGCGTTGAATAGAGCACCAATGAGGAAAGCAAGACCTCCAACAAACATGGAGATTTTGCGTCCGTACTTCCTTGTCACAACTGAAGCTGCAAAGGACGACACAAGAGCCGCAAGGTAAAGTGAGGAAGTAAACAACTGGAGCAGTTGGTTATCAAACTTGCAGTAAGCAGTCTCGCGTCTAGCATTGTGCATTTGCCTATCAACTTCCGGGAAAAACTTGCTCAGAAACTCCTCCATTGAAGTCCACTCCTCCTGCAAAAGAAACCACATTACATTACTCGAATGTCCACTTCTTGAAAAGAAGAATTAAATTTACAGACCTGAGATTCCGAGGTCGTAACCGAAGAGGAGACCTCCCATAGCGGCTACAATACATGTGATGATGACAAAGCCAGTGACTCCGCCTTCATAGCTTCCTCCACCACCACCATCTGATACAAAGGCTCCTCCAGCCATTCTTCACTTATTAGTTATTTGCTTTATTAGTAGTTATTGCCTTGTGCTTTGTTGTTCAAACAAACACTTGAGACCTTGTGATTCAAAACTTAAGAGCTGGTGAGCTTCTTAAATACAAGATTTTTTGTGATCTATTATTAGGAATGGATTGTGATCTGAGCTCTTAGTGTTTTATCTTGGCTTACGAATAGGGAAAGTGGTTCTTGTTTTTCTTTTTCTAACTATGTTTTGTAAACCCTGTTTTAGTGGAGACTTGACTGTCTTTTATAGAATGTTTTATTTATTTTTTTCGCAGACAATTTCCCCTCTTTTTTCGTTATTATGTAAGACCGTGTAAGATATCAGTAGAAAACACAATTCTAATTGAAAATAGAATCTTGTAATAACAAATTGATAATTGTAT
>CAJHQP010007931.1:0-29610 GCA_905132765.1 Moricandia arvensis
TGTTGTTTTCTCCTCTACTTGTACTTGTTGGAAACTCTTCTTGTGCTTGATATGTGTTGCTCCTGATTTTCTTTTTAAATTAAAAGACTAATCATAATATATATGAGGTACAAGAACCACGTAATTGGAACTTGGTATTGACTTCGACCAGTCAATAGTAGGCTGTAGCCCATCCACCCAAAACAAGCCTCCTACAATTTTTTTATCCGACATAATCTACCCATGCCTGTGAAATATCTCTTTTTAGTTTTTTTTCTTGATACAAAATTTTATACTTCAACGAAAATCCACAACAAACTTTTTTTAAAAAAACGAATTTATCATATTATTAAGAGATTACCCACGCATTTTAACATGAGCATTGTCGTTTACACTTCTCCAGTTTGATTACCAATGACTTGAGCCACCTGATTCAACTTCCACCATTCTTCTACCGAACTTCTAGAAGAAAGTATTAGTGTTTGTTTTCATTCGACTTTTACTCTTCTTCTTTTTTGCTATTAAACCCGACAAAAAAATAAGATTCAGAAAATAGTTAGGCCTTGAATGTATGAGTAAGAGGCCCTTAGCTAAATGCAGTTTGGATCAATTTTATTAAGTAATGGTGATTAAAAACTATAATTAATGAGTACATCTTCCGGTTTAGTCACTTCTATAATGTCAATTGAATGAGTATATTTAACTAATAATTATGAGTACGAGGCCTATTAGTTAAACGTTAAATTTAGTTTACACGAATCTAAATTTAATATACATGTTTTCAAACATAAACATCATCGCATTATTATTTAGGGATGAAATACATGTGACGTTTTATAATATTGATATTAGGATAAGATCTATGCCTTGTGCGGGATAAATTAAAAAATCAATGCAAAAGAACAAATAAAATTTCTATAGTCAATTATCATAAAAAAAAAGCAATTAAAATTTTGATCCTGCCCTCATTTTGCAAACCATATTTATTATTAAATTTTCAAATTTTGTTTTATTCAGATCAAACATATAACTATATACAAACTTTATTAAAAAGCCAACCAAAAATATACCCGCCCTTTTAAAGGGCGGTTCAAAATCTTGTGATAAGATTAATTTTAAAACATCAGCCAGCTCTCTTTACTAAAAACTATGCGGTTATTCTTCATCATCCAAAAATAACCAAGTTTGAAAGCCATCTATTCTCCACTATATAAACACCAATAAACTATTCCTCATGATCCCACAGAGCCAACTCCAAATACAGTTAAATATATAATCAAATAAATTGAACTCCTAACTGGGTTTCTTTATAAATTTATTTATTTAATTTATTTGGAAATTAACAAATAATTAGTAATAATATGAGGATGTCTAAAAGTGTTAAGATGATTGTCTCTCTAGTTCTTGTAGTGTTCTTGGCTCTTGTGGCAACCAATATTGAGGCAAGATACATAAATTATGGCGATCTTAATAGAGGAGATCACAGTTTGGCTTGCGATAAAGCGAATCCTAGCACCTGCAAGAAGCAAGACGCCAATCCTTACCACAGAGGATGCGAGACAGGCGAACATTGCCGTGGATCTGGTTAATTTATACAGATTTAACCTAAGAGCATATTCATGCCGCAAATTAGTTTCCTAGTTATTATAATATATTGACAGGCTTCTAACTTGGGAGAACCATTCTTGGTTAAATTATACAAATGCAATCCTCATATTAATTTGAGATGATCAAATTAATTTCCGTGTAATTTAGTTAGAATGTTATTGGTTTTGTATTTGATTTTAACCCGATAATGTTACAATCAAATAAATATAAATATATTTGTTTCCTATTTTAACTAAATTTGGAGCTACTTTTACTTTCATAATGAATGTTACATTTTTATTCAATAGTATCCTCTATTCCAATATTAAATCATCTAAAATATTTATCTCCTTATTATAAACTATATAAATAATTAAAAACATAACCTTTTAACAAACAATTAAATGTGGAAGCTCCCTTAATCTATTGGTTTGACTAAAAGTGCATTAATGTTTTTACACCAAAATGTCTAAAGTTCAAAGCCCGGAAAATGCAAATTATGAAGCAAAAGGTTACAAAAATCTTCAGCATGGGTGCATGGTTACCATCGAAACAGAGCGGTTTAGAATGGCGAAGTTAGATGTATATTCTCACCAGTTGGTAGAATTTAGAAAAAGAAAAATTTATCTGTTTCACAAACAATACAATAAATGGAATTTACTAGCATCACTCTCCAACGAATAGTTATATTTTTAACACATGATTTTTAATTGTTTGCTTTAGTCTCTCTTTACCAGTAGCTAAGGTTTTTCTTATGACCAGTTCTTGTTCTTCTTTAGTTTTCATATTCTTTAGCGCTCTCATTCTTTTGTTAAGGTTTTTACTACACATATATCAATAAATTTGAAATTTCATAGAAGATTAAAATGTATCAGAATGAAGTAGATGTAATAGCATTTTAAAAAGTAGTACATGAGGTGCTACAAAAAGCTGAGTTGTGTTAATGCTGACAAAGACTAAAGAAACTTGAAAAAAATATCACTTGGAACGATCAATGAAACTTGAAAGAAAAATTCTCTTAAAAGAAAGGTTCCGTATTATAGACAAATGAAAAAGATAGTTAGCAAAGAAGTTCGTAATTTCATTGTAAAAAGCCGGATAGGGTTAACCGCAAAATATCCCTAATATTATTTGAGAAGCAGTACAATTCTTTTTTTCATCAACATAAACTTATTCAATTAAGACTTTGCAAACCAAATCGGTAACTTTGCATCCATATGAACTACAAACGATGGTTGTTTCCTTGCACTGCGTACGAGACTCTTGTATTGTCCGTTAGGGATATATGAATGAGCTCTGAGTGGTTGAAAATTCCTTTGAGGATCTTGATATTTTTCAAATAACTTGCAAAAATTGGCTATTCTTCTAGTTTTAAAACTATCTTCACCAATTGAGAACAATCCGTTGCAAATGTAACATGCTACTGACATAAATTCTTCATACACTACATTGCCTAAATAAGTGCTTTTATCTCTCAATGAAAAGGTAAAAGATTAACCTCATGTTCTTTGCCCCATCAATCCATCAAAACCTTCTAATGCTAAACCAACCTTGTCCCAAGTAATTATCCTGATTTTCCATGACCCATTCTTAAAACACCATCTTCGCTGTATGGTAGGTAAGCTTGTCATCTCGTGATCTTGTGACCCTTTGTGTGTGGGGAAGCTTGTTCTTGAGCCCAAGGTAAATATTCAGATTTTGCCAATTTGAGAGTATCTCTAGGATCAATTTCCATATTTCTAAAAAATTTGTTGTTTCGTGCTTTCCAAATATACCATAAAATCCATGAAAATTGATGATATTCTATATGCGGAGAGATTTTCCAGTACATATGGTCCATATTTGTGAAAAGTGATTGCGAAGGAAATATATTCTAGATAAGATGAAATATGTCAGAGAGCTCAAAATTGTACCGCCGGAGGACTAAAAAAGCACATGGTTTATTGATTCCTCGGTTGCTCCACATCTTGCGCATTGTATATCGCCTTGAATCCCTCTTGATCAAAAATATTTCTTTACCTCCATATATCTTGCACTATTTTTCATAAAAATGTTATTTTGGTGGAAATAGTATTTTCCAACAAAAAACCTTCAAATTGTGAACTATGTCATGTGTCATTGAAATAATGATTCTTAGAATTCTTCGAAAAATATGTTCATCCATCTAAATATATAATATATTTCTCATTAAATAACTATAAAACTAATTAGTAATATACAAAACATTCTTTCTTATTTCCTAAAATAAAATTTACGGAATTACCTAACGTGATTAAAATATATATGACACTTAATGATCTGAATATAAAGAGTTGATAACAATTTATGGATTTTCTATCTTTTTTTTAATTTTATATTATTAAATAAATTAAATAAAATAAAAATTGAACATATAATAAAAATTTCTATTTTAAATATATTATATTTTGAATTTTAAAATTGAGTAAATTGAAAATGTTGAATGTCTATATACCATATGTTGTAATCGTTAGTCATAAGTATCAAAAGGATGAGCCAATGTATCTTTGATCCTTCTCTGCGGGAACAAGAAACAAAGTGTGCAAAGGAGCACACTACTACTGTCCACAGAAAATAGACAGAATTTTCATCAAGGGGGTTCACTATAGATGTAGCATAAAATGAAATGCTTCTTGATGGTCATATGGTCATGAGAATCAAATGCCTTTGGTGGAAGAACAAAGTCAACTATAGTTTCAAACTAGGTTTAAATAAAATCGTCAACTCTATCTTCATTAATTACGCAATATTCACATTCTCATGAATGTTTTTAAAAAGGGAGTTTTCTATCTCATGCACGATCTTATCCACATCAGTTTCATCCCACAGGTCAGCTAGTTCAAGAAGAGATGTATATTCTTCGAACATTAAAAATTCTGATTTGAGATCAGTTGAAGTACAAAGATAGTTCTTGTCAAAATAAACATCATCATAATCTCTAACAAGATGTTCTACTCTTACGTAATATGCACAACAAAAATCAAGTTAGAGGTAATATCTTCAACATAAGTCAAGAAACCATCCTCATAATCATGAAGTTCAAAAGTCGTGTTACATATACCTTTTAGTGGAGTCGGTGGAACCCAATATATTACCTCTTCAAGCCGTTGAGCATCTAATATCTCATACATTGTGAGGTACCTTCTTTTAAGCGCTGTCTGATATGCCACAAGGTTGGTCCAGAGCATTTGTGTTAGAGTTTTCCTTGTCTCCATTGACCCTCTTTGGAAAGCTTATATAACTCCACCTGCCACAACACCACCATCACGTGGTTACCGTTCGTAATTGATCCTCTTTCTTGTAGTAAGCTTTTTTACAGTCTTTTCACTACATTATTTTTGAAAAACATATATCTACCTAATCGATCTCGTAAATATTATTTAAATAGTTCTTTATATTTTACGTTGTGTGTAGATGTGAACATATAAAATGATATTTGTGTATTGGTCAAATGATGCAACTTTGTTAGTTCGTCCTTATTGTATCCGTATGAGTACTAACTAGTCAAACTGAAATAACTAACAATATGCAATCGCAAATGAAAAAAAACTTGGTTATCAATCTCTATAACTAGCCTAAAATTCAACATTTTCAGAAAACAAAATTCAACATTTTCCATACAAATTTATTTAATGCCTTGACCTGGGTTTGCAGTTTTAAAATAATTGTTAGGTAGCAGTGACCGTTATTACTTAGGAAAATTTTGGTTTATGAAATCTGAAAGTATCTTTTGAACAGGTTTTCAATCTTTAGATATGTAAGATAAAAACGGGAAATTTAGGTTATTTGCCTCTTTTTGTTTTGGTGTCTTTTACTGCTTCTAAATATGATTTACATAACCCAATAAAAAATTAGGGTTAACTTTCAAAAATCTAAATTTAATTTACATAAATTTAATATTTCTACTATTAAAATATTATTAATTTTTAATAAATTGTGTAACTTTTCAAATTACATAAAAATTAAATAGTTAATTCACACTTAAAAGTTAAAACGAAAAAAAAAAACACATGCTGGAGGAGGTTTTTTTTTTTTTTGCGAAATGCAAGAAGAGAAGTTATAGTGAAAGTCCGAAACATTAATGAAGAACTCAACAGTACACACGGGATGTTATCGAAAAAGTCATATAAATGGTTTCAAAGTCAAAAACTTTGAACATTTCAAGAAATGCCTACTCGCCGGTCGTCTTCTTTCACCTTCATCTCTCTGTTTATATTACGACATAAAGACTTACTTCATGATTGCAAATAAACAAAGCAATAAAAAGAAAGAAGAGGACAAACAAAAGGAATAATATAGAACTGCGTTTCATAGTTTTAAATTCTGTGGAAACTATACTATATTAGATAGTATTTACGGGGAGAAAACTTTCTAAAGGAAAGCTATTTTCGCTTGAGTTTGTTCTGTGAGCTCTAATGGCGGATAAGGTGGAGGAAAGAACGCTACAGCAGACTTCTACGTGGGCCGTCGCTGTGGTTTGCTTCTTCTTGCTTCTAATATCGATTGTCATTGAGAAACTGATTCACAAATTAGGAACCGTAAGTCCTTTTCTCTTGTTATGTTTCTGTATGTTAGTTCCTTTTTATCATCCCAATAGTCAAAATTAATCTCACTGATTAAAAGTAATTTATGTTTAAAACTGCCAAAACCCAAAGGGTTTTACAGCTTCTGTGTTGGTTACATGTGTTCTTTATCATCTTCTTATGATAGTGGTTTAAAAGGAAGAACAAAAAAGCTCTGTATGAAGCTCTTGAAAAGTGAAAGCAGGTAAAAATAGTATTAATATAAAACATATCATTTACATCCAAAAGATTCATGTAACTATATATTAATTAATCTTATTTAGATATTAATTAAATGTAAAAATGCAGAGCTTATGCTGATGGGATTCATATCACTACTGCTAACAATTGGACAAATTATATCTCACAAATTTGCGTCTCCGAGAGGATTGCAGCATCAATGCGCCCTTGCAGTAAATCCGAAGAGGAGGATAAGTATCCCAATACAAAAAGAGATACCGGGAAGGACGAAGGAGATGAAGAAAACTCTGGTCGAAAGCTTCTCGAGTTAGTCGAATCTTTCATTCCTCGAAGGAGTTTGGCTACCAAAGGTTATGACAAGTGTGCAGAGAAGGTTTGAATTCAAATCTTTACTCGATAAACTCCACTAGTGCAGACGGTTTTTCGTTACTGACAGATGATTTCCAGGGTAAAGTGGCTTTTGTATCGTCTTACGGGATGCACCAGTTGCATATATTCATCTTCGTTCTTGCTGTTTGTCATGTGATCTACTGCATTATTACTTATGCTTTGGGAAAGACCAAGGTACATTCTCTTACATTACATCCACAATATGGTCAAAACTGGTTCAGATCTTGCTTCTTTTTTGCTAAAGAATGGATTTGGTTTTTGTTTCTTTGTGCAACATCAGATGAGAAGATGGAAGAGGTGGGAAGAGGAGACAAAGACAATTGAATATCAGTATTCACACGGTATATACATATAGCTTACCAACTTGGAATGGATGAAACTGAGTGTGAAGCTTTTAATTAATGAGGCATCTTTTTGAGTAATGCAGATCCTGAGAGGTTTAGGTTTGCGAGGGATACATCTTTTGGCGTAGACATCTGAACTTCTGGAGCAAATCGACTATTACACTGTGGATTGCATGCTTCTTCAGACAGTTTTTTGGATCTGTAACCAGAGTTGATTACTTAACACTCAGACATAGGTTTCATCATGGTAAAATAACAAATCTTTTTTAACCTTTCACATAGTTTGAACTTAGACAAAGTTCTTACGGTACTGCAAAATGGTTTTTCTTCTCCTTCTTCTCCAGGCCCATTTGGCTCCAGGGAGTGATTCGAGGTTCGATTTCAAAGTACATTCAGAGATCATTAGAGGAAGATTTCAAAACTATCGTTGAAATCAGGGTATGGCTTTTGGCTACTAATATTTTTTTTTAAAAAAGAAAATAAACTCACTAATTACTTCTTAATCTGAATTTTGCTTTACTCCAGTCCTGTGATATGGTTTGTGGCCGTGCTATTCCTCCTGACCACCACAAACGGTACAACTCAATCTTCAAAACATTACTACATTCTAAAACACTTCATAACAATCCCAAAAAACTGATATATACTTGCTCTCCCTTTGTTATGAACAGGATTGAATTCCTACGTCTGGCAACCATTCATTCCCTTAGTAGTAAGCAACAAAACCCATACAAAAGAAAAACATTTTCGGTTACAGTTTTGTCTCTCTAACAAGGATAAATGTATAAAACAACTGCAGGTGATTCTTATAGTTTGGAACAAAACTTCAAGTGATAATAACAAAAACTGGGACTTCTAATCCAAGAGAAAGGCGAGATAGTGAAAGGTATGCCGCTTGTTCAGCCCGGTGACCATCTCTTCTGGTTCGGTCGTCCACGTTTCATTCTCTTCCTCGTTCACTTAGTCCTTTTCACGGTACCATATACATACTTTTTCCTCCCCAACCGCTAGAAAAATGCCTGAAAATAAATTTTCTAAAACAAAGATTTTTCCAATTTGCAGAATGCGTTTCAACTAGCTTTCTTTGCCTGGACTACGGTAAGCAAGCAAGCAAAACAATTCCACATTCTCCATTACCAATTCTCAAGCACCCTTCACTGATATTTTCTGCAGTATGAGTTCAGCTCAAGAATGTTTCCACAAACACACTGTAGATGTGGTCATCAGAATTTCAGTTGGGTAAGTGAAACCAATCATAGAAAATGAGAAACCAAACCATCCCTTAAAAACTAACAAAGCCACAGCCTTTCCTTTCTTTGTTGATCATGCAGAGTTGTTGTACAGGTTCTTTGTAGCTACGTTACTCTTCCTCTTTACGCTCTAGTTACTCAGGGTAAAGGCACATAATTACGGCAAATTATCAGAACTTTTTTTTTCAGTTCATATTCTGAATAATTGTATGATGCGGTTCGAAGATGAAACTACAGTGTTCAAGCGAGAGAGTAGCAGTAGCTTTAAAGAGTTGGCACCACACACTAAGAAGCAGGATCAAACATGGAAGAACCTCAGAGTCAACAACGCCTTTCTCTAGCCGTCCAGCTACACCTACACACGGTTCTTCTCCCATCCATCTCCTCCGCAACGTCCACAAACGAAGCAGAAGCGCTGCATGAAAGTTTCGCTACTTCAATCTCTCCGAGACACTCTGACTTCGATACGTGGGATGTTGAGTCTCAACAAGAACCTTCTTCTTCCTTAAAGTATCATTCTAGGTTTAGGGAAGAAGACTTAGAGAAGAAGCCATCCTCTGCAGCTGTGGAGCTTCCTCCTGGACCTGGACAAATAAGAACTCAGCATGAGATTAGTAGTATAAGCCTGAGGGACTTTTCGTTTAAGCGATGATTTATATTTGTTAAATTGATTATGGTTTGTTAAAAATTTTATAAGTTTATACGGACACAGTGTTATTGTACATTATAGATCGTTGGATAATGTGATATGATCTGAAACCAGATGATGATGTCTCAGCTTTAAATTTTTAGGCATCACAGGTAATAATTCCATTAACAGGGTTGCAGATAGGTACTAGAGAAAACCAACCATTAATCCCTAGAAGTTGTTCTTTTGACCATGACATCATTTCTTACAGAACACGGAATATGTTTACCATAGATAGTTACAACACCAAGAAGCTGATGATACCAAGAGAGAGGCAAATATTGTAGAATACAAGAGAATGGACACCAACATAAAACACTACATGAGATGATGATCAATCTCAGTGAAACTTGAGGCTGGTCAAGACATTGTTGTTGACGGGATCTGCCAAATGATCAAGAAGGTTCTGGTAAGGCCCCACACCGGTCACTAGTCCCTGAAACAAAATAGCTAGATGGCCAGCATTGGCCCAGTCTACCATTCTTAAACCTCCTTGAGTTCAACTCCTTCAATTGACTTCTCGTCTTTTCCCAACCCAAGAGGGTTGAAGAAAGGTCCTCCGGGGTAAGCCGGGTCACCTGAACCAGCAAAACCTTTCTCTAAACCCAAGAAGTATTGTTTACCCATCGATCCAGGGTTGTACCAGTCCTGCAACCTCCGGTGCTCGGCAAATCCCATTAAAGCCATCTCGAGAACAAAGAGTGTGTAAGGGTCTGCCCAGTAGCTGTATGTCCCTGCAGGTGGAATCACACCGGTTTGGAACCAGGGAAGAGCAGTGTCTGCTGGAATCAGACCGGCCTTTCCTAGAATCTCAGGTGCAATAGCTCCAGCTGCACCCAACATAGCAAACCGCCCGTTGATGATCTCTCCGTAGGCTAACCATCTCGGCTCGATGAACCCTCCAGTACCCTCTGGGTCTGAAAGACCAAGCGGGTCGAATCCAAAGTCGCCAGGTAAGCTGTAGAGTCACAACATCTCCCCAGTTACAAATCAATTTTTTAACTGTACACGTTTTGAAGACCATTAAGCTTAAAGAAATCAGTTACCTGCCATCCAAGTAAGAGAGACTCTGTGATGATGCAAACCACAGTTGCCTGTTTGCTCCTTGCTGAAACCAAAACACACACAAGTCCAGGGTCAGATGATTCAGTTCACATAGATGTTAGAGAGATTTGTGAAAAAAAAACTAGAGAGGAACATGTACCTTGACAGGTGGAGTTGAAGATGACTTAACAACAAAGGAAGTCTTCCTCTGTGATACTGACACAGCTGGTTTTATGCCGAATATCTGTCTAGCTGACTGAACAGAGGAGGTAAGTGAAGAAGACACAAGTGCTTGTGCTGCCATTTTTGCTCTGTTCCTTGAACTCTTCTCTTCTGTCTCCAAGAGACGATGATTGTTGAGTGATGGTCTGAAGGGGAGTGTTAAAGAGTACAAGGAACACGGTCCACTAGAACTACTTGTGGCTCTGAAATAGCCCATCTGGTTTTGGTCAGATTAGATTAGTATCAGCTTCACCAACTATATCAGACCACGTGGCAACACGAGTTGGATAAGAGATTTTTGTTTGTGTGTTATTTTCTGTCTGCCACATAAGTGAAAGGAAAATCTTTACATTGAAGCTAATTGGATATAAAATTATCGCTTTATGGATTAGTAAATTCAAATAGATATGCACCTATGTGGTTTAAAAGAACGGGTCCTGACCGGGTATTACAGTACCAATCCAAACTAAACAAAATATAGACATGATTTGATTATGGAAAATTCTATCAATTAGCTTTTTTCTTAAAAAAAAAAATTGTCACCAAATAACTTTAAAAATAAAATATCAAAATAGTCTTTTTATTTTAAATTTTTTAATATTTATTTTTATTTTATTTTTTAATTTTAATTTAATTCACCTCCAAAACCCCATCCATAATTTTAAACTTTAAATTTATATTAGTTAACCATAGAAAAATAAATATATATTTATACCTTTTAATAAAGGTTATTTTGGTTATTTTTTCTTTAGAAATTAGTTTTATGACAAAAAAATTTGTAATACTATGCTAGAGTATTTTTTTGGTTTTCTTTTATTCTATATAGAACCGTTATTTTTAGAAGACTAACTATACTAGTAACTAAGTAGAGTTCCATGAATGAGATGATTATATAAAACACTTTTGACATATTTTTTAAACATTATACATTACATATTAAAATCTTAGTTGCAACAATTTTTTTTAAAAAACACAAATCATATATATATATATATATATATACATGTTCTTTTAAACATTTAAAATTGTCATCAAAATAGTACAATTTACCTCATATTTTTGAGTATATTTTGCACTCGAACATGGAAACCATTATCATATGTGATAATTATACATTAAATGTTGAAAAATCATGATTAGCCATCTGGAGAACATTTGTGATGACATATCATTGTTACTATATACACCTGTTTTTTGTCTGCTTAAGGAGATGATGTATAGTCTTTTCTTCTTCTATATAAAACTTATACGTGAAAGTAAAAATAACAACAATATTATCTCTTTCTCACGTACTCTCTTTAAACAAAACTTCTTGTTTTTGGTTAAAACACAAACAATATATATATATATATATATATATATATATATATATATATATATATATATATATTATTTATTTTCACTTAATTCACAACACGTTATCAGCAATGGACCTTCAACGAGGTAATTTTTAATTTATGTCTTTAAATATATTTAATTCTTTAATTTATTATTGTTTTCGAGTGAAGGCTCTGCCTTCTCTGTTTATTTTCTGGGATGATAGCATTCTCTTTCCTGACAGATCGTTATGATAGATTATGTTTTGTTATCAGAGTAACACATAACACATGGTAGACTTTGCCTCCATGAATTAAAAAAATGGTCAATCTAGTAGAATTTCTCCTCGGACATATGGAAGACTTTTCCTCATTAAATAAAATGATAAATATGGTAAACTATGTCTCCTTGAATTATGTGATATGCTATACCTCCATATTATTTATGTTCTTTATATTTTTGCATTTAGTTTATGACTTTAATTATGCATTTAAATTCTACATTTGTTATATTCTTATATGCTATTCTATGAATATGTTTTTCATGTTGAATTTGACAAAGCTCAAAATTAATGCCCTTGATATTACTGAGAATAATTATTTGATATATAATGTTGGTGCAAAGATACACCTAAGAGAAAACGAGCTTTTGAAAATCATTGATAAGTTGAAAATTGTATCGGATAAAAAGGCATGATAATTTACACCACATCGATGATGGTTTATAAGATATAATGTATCATGAGAATAGATAACTAATATCATTGAGTAATTAAATTTTTGAAAAAGAGAATTTACTAAATAGTTGGAGTTCATGTAAATCCTCTGTGTAAATTGAATTCGAAGAAAGGAAATCATTGATAATAAACCATCATGTCCATCCTCTTGGATCTAATTAATTTCCTAAAGTAAATGTTACATCATCGGTTATTGTAATTGGAAAAATGAGGATGTGGACGCGGTAGAAACTTGCTATGTGGTCGTTAAAAGGACGAGGAAGAGAATTATATCTTTCTGATGAAGAAAACAAAGGGAACCATCGTGGTAGTGAATCAACATTTTAACAAGTTCATTGGAGGTGATTTCTTTAAACAGACCTAAATCAGGATCCACACTAAAAGATCTGAAACATAATTCATTACCAAAATGGATAATAGTAGTTATATTATTTGTTCTATAATGAGACTCGGGTACGGGATATATGAACATGAAGTGTTATCATCAAGAGGGAGAGAATTAAAGAATCCTAATGAGTGGAATAATCAGAAGATTATTTTGCACTCAAAATAAACTAGATAAACTGAATTTAAATATGATGAAATATATATCTCCATGATCGGTATAAAACATGTAATTGTGCATGTAATAAAGACATATATGATCCAACAGGAATAAATATATAGAATAATTTGAGATATGTGTGCAAGGTTGCTAGAATCATATGAGCCGCGTGATGAATGAGATATGTGACACCGTTATCATGAAAATTTATGTATCCTCGTATAAATGAATATGAACCTCAAGTTCATAGGATAATCCATTTAGATAATTTACTGCCAAATTAGAAATTTTGAATTTCATATTCCATCTGAAAAGGCTTCCATAAAAATATAAGTCTTGAAGAACGGTTTATAAGTCTATGGTTCAAAGAATCCTTAGCAAATATATGAATAGAGGATGAATCTCTTGAAAAGACAAATGATATGGTTAAATATATACTCAGGTACATGAGTAAATCATTAATTATGATAAAGATAACTCGATAAACATATCACTACGAGTAAATGATGGAACCAAAACATAAAATAAATTGTCAACAATAAATGAGAAAGCGCCACACATATAAATGAGGATCATAAATCTACATCAGTGTATGAGGGTAGAAAGAAATGATCTGGCGAAAAATGAAATGAGTCAGTAGATGTAAAGCCTGTTAGAAAACGAAAAAAATTGGACCAGAAGTCTAAGCATCTAAAAGATGTACATTTCTTGAAAGAATGAAATGAAATTGCGCGGTATGAAAAACGTTTGTTACAAAGTCGGTGGAAATTATAATAAATACAGTATATTTATATGTTTGGTAGGAATCAAAAATGACTTGAGTTGCATCTCAATATTTTATAATCCATCAATGATTAATGCTCGGAAAAATATTTTCCTTGGAACTCTATAAAGCACTAGAAGAGTTATAACAAGCAGTATATAAAGAATTTGGGATGAAAATTTTTATAAAAGAAAAATATTAAGATGTCTCCAAAATTTAAACATATAGTTAAAAATGTTATTTTCTAAAGATCCTGGTAAGATCTTATATAAATAAGTACTTTTAGAGATGCTAATGTTAATGAACCAGAGTGAGCTTATGAATTTTGCAAGTCATTTTTTTGATGAAATGAAGTTTTAGCTACTAATTTATTTGCAAGATACAACTCATTTCTTATTCATGGACATTAACGAAATTGTGGATATATTCGTTCTCTCTAAGGTATGTTTTGGTTTAAAATTGGTTTATCCTAGAAATTCCGAGTTTGATATGGTTTGTTTTGCTGATGCATGATATTTATCAGATCCTCATAAAGCTTGATCCCGAACCGGTTATATTTTTACTATTGGTGGAACCGCAGTTTCATGGTGTTCTTAGAAACAAACTCTGGTTGCGACTTCTTCAATCATGCATAAACTATAGCAATTCATGAAGCATGTAGATAATGTGTATGATTTAACAGTGAGTCATCACATACAATAAGCAAGTGGAGTAGTTACAAATAAAGAGTCAACAAAAATATTTGAAGATAATTCAGTTTGTGTCGCTCACTGAAAGAAAAATGTATCAAGACCTCTAAGGTTTTTCTCATACATACGAGCGCTCGAGAAAAATCAAAAAGTGGATATCAGGTATGTACGACCATGCGACAATCCGACTGACTTGTTCACAATAGTTCTTCCCACTACAACAAATTAAAAATATGTCTATAGTACCAAAATGCGGCGTTTGTATGACCTATAAAAAAAAAGTATGTCCATTATTCTTGGGGAGATTACATTATTGTACTTTTTTTCTCGTCATGGTTTTTATCCCATCATTTTTTTCCATGGCTAAATTTTTAACGAGACAGTACATAATACCACATAGATAATCAATGGGGAGTGTTGAAAAATCATGATCATCCATTTAGAAAATACGTGTGATGACATTACAATACATTGTCACCATAAACACATGTCTTTGTGTCGGCTAATGAGAAGATGAATATTTTTTTCTTTTACTATCGTGAAAGTTGAAATAATAACCATAATACTAATAATAATAATAATAATAATAATAATAATAATAATAATAATAATAATAATATAATAATAATAATAATCTTTTCTTCATGTATTCTCTAAAAATAAAGTCTCTCATTTTGGTTAACACATGATGGAGAATATATATCCTTTATATATTAAAAGAGGAACATTTTTAATTAATAATCTTTAAAGTGTAATATATTTATAAAGATGTCATTATGCTAATGTGTCAGCATAAAAAGGTTTCTCACACCTTATATAAAAAACACATATCTTACTAAAATAGTTACATTTTTATGCCATTATACCTCCCTTATATATTATTAACATTATTAACATTAAAAAAAAATACTATTCATTCTTTCTTTAAATAAAAATTATAAAATTACCTAATATTGTTAACAAATATATGACAATTAATGATTCTGAATAATAAAGATTTGAAAATATTTTTTATCCTCCGTCATTTTTTTAATTTTATATTTCTTAATTAAAATTAAATAATCACATTAAACATATAATTAAAATATTTTTTATTATATGCTATATTTTGAAGTTTTTTATGCGATTATAAATTACTAAGAATGTTGAATCCACATTGAAATTTCTGTGATCAATGGTTTAACTTTTTTTTGTTATAACAAATACAAATGATCATAAAATCATATACATATGAAGTTTCATTTATATATATATATATATATATATATATATATATATCAATATTTTTTAAATATAAATATATATCATATATTAAATACATAAACATGCTAATTTCAAAATTTACATTTAGTAGTAAGCCTCAATTAATAAATATTTATATTAATAAAAATAATATTTTTGTTACAGCAATATAAAATTGTTAATAAAATAATATGATTACAAAGCCTTAATTATTAAATATTTATATTAAAATATACTATATATTTATGTCATTATCATATAATTTTATTATATACCACATAAAATAAATAAATGATTGTTTTTTTTTTACCAACAAATAAAAGAGAGATTGTTTTATTTATGTGCTTACTCTAATTTAATTATATATATAATAGTTACTCGCTTCTCAGTTATTAAATATAATTATTATTGCATAATACGCAAATGAACACGAAACAAATAATAATATGTATAAACAATTTTTATACATAATTAATGTTCATTCCGCGAAAGCGCCGATCTCAAATGTTATTTGATCACATCCTTTCAAAAATACAACTCTTCATATTAAAGTGAGATGATAAATTATAATATTCGGATGATAGTGTTGAAGCCCAATGTAAATTAAATAGGTTTTTAAAAAGCAAAATATCATCAAACATGATTGTAAGACCCAAACGCGGCCAACTAGGTCACGGTCGAAGCCTCACGTCGCTCGGTCCATACACTGGCCGAATCTCTAGATTTTTCACCATTATTAATAATTTCGCCTAATAGAGAGGGCTATCTTAGATCTTAGCATACGACTACTTTAGTCGATTCCTAGCTTAGATCCTTTCAATTTATACACAACAGGATACTTTCTATATACCATTGGTCTAAACCAATCTAATACTTGTCCGGTTTAATCGTCTCAGCCTTGGTTAGTTAGATCAACTACCAACTAACTCAGAGGTCGATCCTAAACCCAAACCAAGTCATACTGATTTAAGGTTCTAACCCTTAAAACATTCTTCCAGAATCCTAACCAAATACTAATAAAACCTAGTATTTGATAAATCATACATTTGCCACATCCACGGAGCTTAGTAGCTCATCAGACCTCCATTGAACCAAACTACACATACTTGTCTACTGGACCACGATCACTCAATGATCTTACTTAAGGTCCTTATCCTTGTTCCTGCATAGACCAAATCCCTTTGGGTACTTAGTCACTAACTCAGTGTCCCTTTGAGAAGCCTTAATTGGTTATAGATATGGATCTGGCCTATCTCGGCTCATGCACCATCCAACAACCCTTTATCCATCATATGGAGTGACAATGCCCATTATATCCTAATTGAATAGACCAACCATCCTCACATGGCTTAGAACTGATGGGTCTTCATATTGTCTAATCGGCCATGGAACTATATCCAAGACAACCGATCTGACTTTTTCATAACAACCGATGTATTCATTAGCCAGGTTAGATCCGAAACATTGATCCATCATCCATGTAACAGGTCATCCATTCTAATACATGATCATATCATACACGGCCTTCCTTGAACAATCACACATTTTCGGTTACGATCCATTTGTACCTCCTCGGTCATGAATCCTTTGCACCCTTTCAGACCCGAACCGTTCATACCCTTTCGGACCCGAACCGTTCACACCCTTTCGGTCCCGAACCATTTGCACCCTTTCGGTCCTGACCCGTTCGCACCCTTTCAGTCCCGACCCGTTTGCATCCCTTGGATCGCAATATGTACGTACCTCTTGATCGCGGCACGTTCGTATCTTTTGGATCATGAAAAATTCGTACCTTTTGGATCACGACACGTTCGTATGTCCTGACTTCATCAAGTCATGGACTGAACCATATGGATCGGACATAATCGCATCCAATGACACCGTTTGGAACATGCACTCCTTGGTCGATGGCACCTTTTGGTCCTCGTACCCTTTGATACTTGCAACCCTTAGCAACTGGTACCTTTTGGCTACTCGCATCCTTTGGTAACTCACAACCTTTGGTGACTCATGACTCTTAGCACTCGTACCCTTTGGGTCATTCCCAACCGATTAGCCTAACTACCCTTTCTCTAGAACGATCCGGACTGTCCGCATAACTGACCCATGGTCTAGGTTGCGGTTTGGATGTGATCGGACTAAGCCTCAGAACGCAACCCTTGGACCCAACCATCACAACCCTTGACACCCTTATGCAGTCGTCCATATACTTAGGACACATCTAAGTATACTCGCAACCCACATATAACATCACCGGACCATCCATGAGTCCTACACGTACACACGGCTAGAATCAAGGATCATACGGACCCTACTTAAGTCCGGCCAATGGCCTTGGACTTCTTAACTGAACCACCAAAAGGCCTAGGTTCATCATCTGATGTGAAACATAACTGTTTTGGCCTTTACAGAAACCACACAGTCCAACCGATCCATTCCTCGGTTAATCAAAGCATTGTTGTAACCGATCCATTGGGACTTGATCCAATCTATTTGGACAAAATCAAGGCCATATCAAAATATACCATCCAGCCCAATGATCCCCACGGAATTCCCCTTGCCAGAACAAAGGCGAACCGATCCATGGCTAAGACCCATCGGACCAATCGTTCATGAACCATGGTTTGTGGTTGGTTCCACTCGGACATGACCTTGGCTCTTTACCAAGCCAATTCCGACACCAAACCACACAATTCCTCACAAAAATAAAGAGTAGGAGATGAATATAAAGTTATTAAAATAGAGAAGGAAGAGATTGGATGCAATTAATGCAAAACCGGCACGACAATCTGATCAAACTGATCGATTGTCATGGGCGATGGTTCCATGGCCACCCCATTACCTTGAACGTGTACTCTGGAGACTTAGAGAAAATTTTACAACTCTTTATCATTGCCTCTGGTTCTCATTCCATTCGGCCTTGACTTCCCACAATCGGTCTTAACATAGCCGATGATTCACCACAACAATATCGACCTTGTGTAGTCGATTCTCTCTCTCTTTCTCTCTCTCTATCTCAACTTTCTCTATGTATTTTCTTATGGAACAGATGATTATTTTAGTTCCCAGGGTCTCCTATTTATAGAAGAAGGCGTGGGTAACTGCCTAGGCCAAGAAGACACCCCTTTGTGGGCGAATGGGCACATTTTGGTCCCATTGCATCCTTTCGGCCATAACTGCTACCACTCCCAAGCTTTAGCTCATGGACCAATCCCACGAACTCCCTAAGCCATCAGCTCAATGGCCGGACCACATGGCCCAAGCAACTGACCCGACTCCGGCCCAGACTGGTCCAACTGCCCAAGACCCAAACACTCCTCCAAGCTTAGATGAGCTGATCCCCAGCTGATTGAGATGGTTTTTCAGATAGCTAAGATGACATAACTTTGAGTCAATTCTCTGTTATTAGGCTTACGCAGGCGATGACGAATTCAAGCTCCAATAGACATGAAAATGACATAATGTTTCAATATGAGGTCAACCACTTAATGGTTGTTTGAGTTGGGAGGCTGGAGTTCTATAATTCAGTTCTTTGGGTCCAACTTGTTATTTCAATTTGCTTTTACATTATAAAACAATATTCTATGCAGAATCTTGGAAGATGGTCAACATTTGTCCGAGGTGCTTCACAATAATTCTCATTTAAGTCCTTGAATACTTTTTTGGCATACTTTTCTTTCTTTAGATAAACACTAGTTTTCTTAATATTAGAAATATAATGATTCAAGACTTTAGGATGGAAGGCATTAAAACACCCCCTCTCACGGCCCCCCACCCTAGTACTATTCTTTTTTGTGTTCTCTTTTAATCTTCACTCAAGCTCCTGCAGTGAATCCTTCATAAATTCTTCTTCTCCGGACCATACATGGAACACAAAAAGCTTAGATCGAAATTATAGATCTTTCTTGACCTATTCAAGACACAAAATATACCATAAAACCAATAATGAAAAAAAGTGTCACCGACCAACCACGATCTGACTCACTCTCTCTAGCTTATATGGTTCCTCCTTTTATCCTGTACAAATGTCTCAGTAGTTATCATCAATGCCTTGCACACGGTTGAACCCGTGTGGTGTAACCGGTCTCTAGAACTCGGTGCGTAGCAAGTGGGGTGAATACTTTGCTTGTGGATGATGTGGATCAGGCGTTCGTGGGGAGGGTGGAGCCCGCGAAGAGCGCGGAATCCTTAAACTAACTGTCAAGTTAACAGTTGTAATTATAGCCTACTTAGCATTCAAAAGTCCAGAGGACCAGAGGCGGCTGCAAGCTTTAGAGTTCATGTCCGATCTAGTTCACTTAATGCTCTAATATCTACTTTCGCTGATTAAAGACACTAAGCTCATTCAATATAGGTCAAGTTATCTCCTGCGTGGTTAGCTAGGCGAATGAACAGCAGTTCTAGCATTAAGTGATCAAGTTAATGCAAGCAATAAGATTGATATGAATGAAGAATCCAACGAATGATGCTTATCTATGTTTGGCTTGTTTATCAATACCCTAAAACCCTAGGCGAGCCAGATGACTACTCAATCATGATGCAGTGAAACAAAGACATTAAATCTGAAATAAACTGCATAAGATAAGAGTAGAAAAACGAAGGGTTCAGGATGATCTTCTCTAGGAAAGATGGAGCCTTCTCCCTTACGATTGCAAATCACCAAAACAAGTCTAGGTTCCTTGTCAAAACTAGCGTGATATAATAAAAATAATAGATGAGGTCTTTTTATAGGGAGGCGCCAGTAGGTAGAGAAAATTAGGGCAACAGGGCCTTAATTCCCGAAACTGGAGTTCCCATATTCGTCTGGAACAGTCCCGAGACTGTTCTTCTTGAGTGTTCTGCGCATGATTACTCCAAAAAGACATCTTCTCTTCATGTGCCCTTTCTTTACTCTTCTATTAACTCCAGACCTGAAAAAGACCACAAGGGACTAGACTAACACGGTTTAGAGTCTTGAATCAAATAAAAACATATATACAATGATGTGAAAAACACCATATATCAATTCCCCCAGACTTAGATCCTTGTTTGTCCTCGAACAAGGCAAGTATCAAGAACAACAGGGAGAAAGGTTTGAAAGTGTGGGAACTTGCTTATTCTCAGTAACCATACTCTTACCACGAATCTCTGAACCATACAAGAAGTTAGCTAGGACCTCATACACTTACTGAAACCCCCTGACTGCTATTCGAAAATCGGCTCCATACTCTACATCTCAAACCTGAAAAAGCAACACTATCGAGACAAAACCCCTACATTCATTAAGATCAGCGTGAGCTTCTTGTCACAGGTACTCAGGGTAGACGGGGTAGGTGTTAGAAAAGGCTATTTCAGTGTTTGAGTGGTGGAGCTTAGAGTGTCTAGGGGTTACCAATTTTTGAGGTGGATGCAGGATATTGCACAAAACTGCAGGAGAGGGCGGATCCATTCATGTCCACAGCTCTTACTCACTTCTGCTCTGATCAAACCGGTTGTTCTCCAGTTGGATCACCCTATCTGACTGCTCCTATCATAAACACTCGCTCCTCCTTACTATATTTATGGTACTGGATCACTACACCTTTCCCAGTGACATAATCATGTATATTCATCCCCTTTCTCGTTACTCAAAGAAATAAAATATTGAATTTTTTTTTTTTTGACATCTACTTATGCACAATAATTGAGTAGTGACGAGGGAAGGGGGTAACAGTTAGTTTTTGAAGCCACTGGTGGTTTTGACCTCAACTCTCTGACTTTTTCTTCTTATTAGTGGATCAGGCGCCTGACTGTTCTCCATTCATGGATCGGGCATCTGACTGACCTTCTCTTCATCGTGTTCCTTCCTCCCCTTCTGAATGATTAGCATCGATGAGTAAGAGGTTGTGTCGATCCTTTCCTCTCCAACCTTTTTGCACATATCTGCATATATAACATAGGGAAAAACAAGTGCATGTGGGTGGAATAAAGGTTAAGGTGCAAGGTGGGAACTAGCTAAAGATGAGCTAGCCACTCAGGAACAGAAAGAGGGATGAAAAGGGATAAGAAGTCCTGAGTGTAGGTCTCGTTTCCCTGATCTAATGCCCACAACAAGAAGAATTTAAAGTCAAAGTTAGGTCCAAGTTAGGTGGAGTTAAATCTACCCAGTGTAACCTGATCAGTAGAGAACTTCTGGAGAGTCTAATGAGAAATGTCAGGGTGTTCCAGGTCCATGTATGAGTCGTTCGCCACTGCTAAGGTCACTGAATAAGAAAGTTAGAGCACAAGGTGGTTAAAATAACATAACACAATAAGGTCTTTATTCCCACAAAAGTTCAGACTGACTCGATCCTAAAGCAAGACTCAATAAAACATTAAAATGACACAAGAACAAGGACTGACTCAAAGCACACAAATGCTCCCCCAGACTTAGATCACACCATCCCTCGTTGTGATAGAAATAAGAGGAACAAAAACACACAAATATAAATAGGTCATGAAAACAAAAACACCTTCTTTTTTTTTTGGTTCTGATTACTTACCTGGAACAGTCGAGTGGAACAGGCACCTGATTATTCCGCCGAAGTAACTCAGTTTTTCTTGTTTTTATGACCTGCAAATTAAAATCTAACAAAACAAAAACATAGGAAAGAGAAATTATATACATACCAGTGGGTTGCCTCCCACCAAGCGCTTGGTTAACGTCACTAGCTTGACTTTGATGAGCCGATCAGGCTGGAGAAAGATCGCCTAAGGGTATTTCTACTCCTTCTGTGATTGGTGTGTCAGCAAGATAGGGCTCATCCCAAAAGTAATGCCTTGCTTCCCTTAGAAATTTCCTCTTCTCATTCCCAGTGAATTTCAGAGGTTCCTTTTCAGCAGCCAGGAAGTTAGCAATCTCAGCTGCATGGTCAGTGTGCACGATTACCTTTGATCCAACCAGGTAGGATCTGAACTTCTCAAACGCATAAACGATGGCCAGGAGCTCCTTCTCTGTAGTTGCATAGCGACACTGAGCCTCATCCATTGTCCTGCTCGCATAATAGATCACGTGCAGTTTCTTGTCTTTTCTCTGTCCTAAAACTGTTCCCACTGCAAAATCACTTGCGTCTGTCATGATCTCAAAAGGAAGATCCCAGTCTGGAGGTTGAACAACCGGTGCACTGACTAGAGCCCCCTTGATCGCATGGAACGCAGCTAGACAGTCGCTATCAAATGAGAACTGGGCTTCTTTGCAGAGCAGCCGAGTGACTGGTGTAGCAATCTTAGAGAAATCCTGGATGAATCTCCTGTAGAAACCAGCATGTCCCAAGAAGCTCTGAATTCCCTTTACTGTGGTAGGCGGCTGTAGACTCATCATAACCTCAATTTTTGCCTTGTCAACCTCGATGCCTTTTTCTAATATCTTATGTCCTAGAACAATCCCATCTCTGACCATGAAGTGACACTTCTCCCAGTTCAGCACAAGATTCTTTTCCTCGCATCGCTTCAGTACCCTGCACAAGTTTGACAAACAGACATGAAAGGAGTTTCCATAGACGCTAAAATCGTCCATGAAAACCTCCATTATGTCTTCGATTAGATCTGTAAAAATCGACATCATGCAGCACTGGAAGGTCGCTGGGGCATTGCACAAACCGAATGCATCCTTCTGTAAGCGTATGTTCCGTAGGGGCATGTGAAGGTTGTCTTCTCCTGATCGTCGGGGTGGATGGGAATCTGAAAGAAACCTGAATAACCATCTAAAAAGCAATAGTAAGGGTGGTTAACCAATCTTTCAAGCATTTGATCAATGAAAGGAAGTGGGAAGTGATCCTTGCGAGTTGCTGCATTTAATTTACGAAAATCAATGCACATGCGATGACCAGTGACTGTTCTAATAGGGATCAGTTCATTCTTTTCATTTGTTATAACAGTTGATCCCACCTTTCTTAGGTACTACATGAACAGGGCTACCCACTTACTATCAGAAATCAGATAGATTACACCAGCCTCTAGAAGTTTCATTATCTCTTTCTTTACAACATCTTTAGATTCGGGTTTAACCTCCTCTGATGTTCCACAGAAGTCATCGATTCATCCTTAGGTGTATTCTATGCATGGCATAAATCAGGTGAGATGCCAGGTATGTCAGCTAAAGAATAACCTAATGCTTTACGATATTTTCTCAATTCACATAAAAGCAGAGCAGTCTCAGCATTGTTCAGGTCAGCGTTCACAATGACAGGATATGTAGAGTTAGGTCCAAGGAACGCATACCTGAGCCCTTTAGGAAGGGGTTTGAGTCTACCTTTGGAGCTTTCAGCTCGCTCCAGGAATCATCAGTCTGAGATGCTGGAACAGACGGGTTTTGAGTCGAGGTTGTTCCGGCTGGATGGCTGGTCTCGCTGTTCTCCCTCAGACTTAGATTCGCCACTAACCTTTCCATACTCCTAGTTGAATCCAGGAGCTTGCCATAGGCATCAGCATCGATATTTTCTAAACTCTGCTCAGCTTCAGCTCTGATTAAGGCGAGCTCAAGAGGATCATCTGTTAGAATCTCCTCAATCATCCCTTCATGTGGTTCCAGAGGATCGCTCTCTTCCTGGACAGTGAAGGTCTGTCCATCCAACATTGGTTTCTTCAGCATCTGAATTCATCTCAAACGTCATCACAATATCACCCAGATGGAGGTCGATCTTCCCTTGTCGACATCTATGATGGCTCCAACAGTGCATAGGAACGGTCTACCCAGGATCAGGGGATCCTTCGACTCTTCCTCAAGTTCTAGAACAACGAAATCAGCTGGGACAAGTGTGTTTCCAACCAAGACTTGCAGATCTTCAAGGATTCCAACTGGTGATTTCACTGAGCGGTCAGCAAACACTAAATACATCCTGGTAGGTTTGAAATCTGTGTACCCAGACGCCTAGCAACAGAGTACGGCATCAGGTTTATGCTTGATCCTAAATCAACGAGTGAACAGGAGAAGACTGTTCTTCCAATCTGGATTGAGAGGACAAATTTCCCTGGATCACCCTGTTTCTTGATCTTCCGATTCTGGAGCACCGCACTACACTCCTTTAAAAACGACCATGAATTCACTATCGTCAGATACCTTTCCCGAGATCAGTCCTTTTACAAAGCTTCGCATGGAAGGTATCATCTGGATCGCACTCATCAAAGGGGAGTCTGACTGTGAGATCCTCTAACATCTTTCTGTACTTTCATCTCCTCTTTATCCTACGAGTAGCTTTTGCTGGAATAGGGTAGGGTACCTTAGGAACATACTGACGAGCGGGGAAGGGTTAGCAGTAGGAGGAACAACTTCAGCAGATCGCTCTTCGTCAGTCGAAACAGTCTCAGTACGCTGTCTTCCTTTTCTTCATCTATGGGCACAGCTTCAAGTGTTGTTCCGACTTCTTCTGTTTCCCTTTCTCAGCGGCTGTATACTTCTTATGTGCTGGGTCAGTAAGCAGCCTTCCACTCCTTAGTGTGATAGCATTACACTCCTTAGGATTTTTATCTGTTCTCGCAGGGAGTGTTCCTTGCTGTCTCTTCACATTCTTGGCAGTCTGAGCAATCTGGATGTCCATCTGTCTCATGTGACTGGAAACCTGATCGTACTTAGCACTAAGGTCATGAAACATATGGTTCATCCTTCCGTTGATGTCTGTCGTGACCCTGATTCAGTGCTTTGCCTTGCATTTGCTGTCCTTGGAGCAGCTGCTGCATCATCATAGCAAGACTCTTCATCTCATCTTTGGGAGCAGCCTGTGCGAGTGGAGTAGACTACTGGTTGGTCGGTTGCTTCTGGGCATGAAATTGGCTATTCTGCGGCTGGCTGAGAACAAAGGTCCTTCCCTGATAATTCTGATTGTTGTTCCTCTGATATCCCAGTATTCTGGTTCTAGATGTTCTGGGGGTTATCAGCTGCTCCATCTGCCTTAGGATTATTGAACAGGTGAGGATTGTTCCTGACATTGTGGTTCGGGTTGTAGTTCTAAAACTGCCATCCCTGCCCATTCTCATAGCTCACTTCATTCATATCCTCAGCAGACTGTTCCGCTTCTTGTTTACCATCTGCTGCCAGTTTTTCTGGGTGTAGCTTCTTCCATGATGAACACCTGGTTTTGATGGCTCTTAAGCAGATGATCCATCTTAGCTGTCAACTCATCGATCCTGCTGTGGTCAACACTGTTCACCTTCTCAGTCCGATCATTATCCTTGTTGCTATCAGCAGAACTTGAAGCCATATTCTAAAGCAGTTTGAAGGCACCTGGGTTGATTGAAGTCATGAAATCTCCATTGCTGGCTGAGTTCAAAGCGTTCCTGGCTTCCCATCCCATTCCATCGTAGGAACACTCCAAGGAGGTAGTCATCCTCAAAACCATGATTTAGGGCAGTCTCTACGGTAGAGGTTGAATCTATCCCAGGCATCACAGAATGGCTCATTAGCATGCTGTTTAAAGGATGTGATCTTGTGCCTTAGGGATGCGCTCTTGGACTTCGTGTAGAAGTGGGTGAGGAAGGCAGATCGGACTTGTTCCCAGGGTGGTGAGTGATCCGGTTGGTAGAGAATCAAGCCAGCGAGCAGCTTTCCCATTCAGAGAGAAAGGGACAGAGTACACTTGATGTAATCTGGTGGCACTCCATTCGCTTTCGTGAACCCGTACATCTTCTCGAAGTTCTCGATATGATCAATAGGGATTTCCGCAGGGAGCCCATTAAAGATCTTTCTCTGTACCAGGCTTATGAGAGCAGGTTTGATCTCAAATTCTTGACGAGTGCAGGGTGGATGTGTGATGGCAGAGCGTGTAGCAGGTAAGTTGTGGAGAAGGTTTCTCTACCCTATTGGAACAGCTTATTCCCGCTGCTGTTCTTGCTGCGGCTGGTTCTGAGCTGCTTGCGCTGCAGCGGCTTGCTGCGTTCGGATGGTTGCTTGCATCTGCGTCATTTGTTGTTGCATTAATGTGATTGCAGCTGCAAGTTCATCATGATTGCCTGGATCGACCATTGTGGTGGTCGTAGGCCTTTGTTGACGGTTCTGTCTTTCTAATCTCGCTAGTTCCTCGTTACTGAGTTGCTGTAATGGTCCTTGTGTATTTCTCCGAGTATGTCTACTGGTCATACACCTGGATCATGAGCTGCAACAAGAAAATAAAAACGAGTTAGATATCTTAGACTAGATATAAACGAGAAATAGAGGTAAAATCTGGTCCCCGTCGCAACGGCGCCAAAACTTGATACACTAAAAATGAATTCTTGCTACTGTCAAGTTAACAGTTGTAATTATAGTACTTTAGATTCAAATCCAGAGGACCAGACTACACTTTATTTCTATGAGTTTTAAATTCAAGCTAAGAAGAAAATATGGTTTTAAGATTTAGGTGACTTAGATGACAAGTAAATAAGGATGTTTAAATGCGATTTGGTAAGAAAGCCGACCTAGGGTTTAATGCGGGTATTGATTTAGTCAAACAATTATTCAAGCACAGGTTTACACAATCTAGAACATCGGATCTCTCAACTGATCCAACCCACTGTCGTGGTGATTGATCCTTTGCGAGCAGGCCGGATCACCTAAGCTGTCGCTTGGGATCAGAGGCGGCTGCAAGCTTTAGAGTTCATGTCCGATCTAGTTCACTTAATGCTCTAATATCTACTTTCGTTGATTAAAGACACTAAGCTCATTCAATATAGGTCAAGTTATCTCATGCGTGGTTAGCTAGGCGATGAACAGCAGTTCTAGCATTAAGTGATCAAGTTAATGCAAGCAATAAGATTGATATGAATGAAGAATCCAACGAATGATGCTTATCTATGTTTGGCTTGTTTATCAATACCCTAAAACCCTAGGCGAGCCAGATGACTACTCAATCATGATGCAGTGAAACAAAGACATTAAATCTGAAATAAACTACATAAGATAAGAGTAGAAAAACGAAGGGTTCAGGATGATCTTCTCTAGGAAGATGAAGCCTTCTCCCTTACAATTGCAAATCACCAAAACAAGTCTAGGTTCCTTGTCAAAACTAGCGTGATATAAGAAAAATAATAGAGGAGGTCTTTTTATAGGGAAGCGCCAATAGGTAGAAGAAAATTAGGGCAACATGGCTTTAATTCCCGAAATTGGAGTTCCCATATTCGTCTGGAACAGTCCCGAGACTGTTCTTCTTGAGTGTTCTGCGCAGGATTACTCCAAAAAGACATCTTCTCTTCATGTGCCCTTTCTTTACTCTTCTATTAACTCCAGACCTGAAAAAGACCACAAGGGACTAGACTAACACGGTTTAGAGTCTTGAATCAAATAAAAACATATATACAATGATGTGAAAAACACCATATATCAGTTAGATCCTAATCCTTAAAAACTTAGGTCTTTTCTCACTAGTATAATTGTGAATTCTTGATTTGTAAGAGAAAAATTATTCTTGATTTATAAAAAAGAAGCTTTGCTTATCACTAAATGCATTCAAGTTCGTAGACTCTTTTGGGCATTCTTAGACTGAACAATCGCGTTTACACCTATCGGTTACTACATCAACTTAGCCTTCAGCAGGATGCAAACGGGTCAGTATCTTTCACTTATATAGACACAAACATCAAACTTCCACGTATAATGGTAACACCGGAGGGCTCGGTGAAGAACTTTCAGCATAATGGGACCGACTGGGAATTAAACTTTGAGGCTCCAGTGAACCTATGTGATTATTATGGTGTATGTGGACCTTTTGGGTTGTGTGTTATGTCAGAATCTCCAACGTGTAAATGCATCAAAGGGTTTGTACCAAAATCCAGTGAGGAGTGGAAAAGAGGAAACTGGACAGATGGTTGTGTGAGGCGTAGCGAACTACTTTGTCAAGGAAATGATACCAATGAAAACATGTTCCATCCTGTTCCCAACATAAAGCCTCCAGACAATTACAAATTTGCAAATGGTTACGATGATATAAACTGCTACCGAAGTTGCCTCGACAATTGTACTTGTTTGGCCTTCGCATTTATTAATGGAATAGGTTGCTTAGTGTGGAACCAGGAGCTAATGGACGTAGTGCAGTTTTCTGAAGGTGGAGAGATTCTATCTATTCGTCTTGCAAGCTCTGAATTAGGTGTGGGTTGAATTAGATCATATATAGATATTGTTATTTTGGTAGTAGCATTGCTTATATTGTTTAACTTTGTTTGTCTTATATATATCTCAGATGGATATAATCGAAAGAAGACCACTGTTGCTACTGTTGTCAGCATTTCTCTTTTCTTGATATTGGGTTTTGCTGCCTTTGGATTTTGGAGATACAGAGTTAAGCATCACGGTACACTACACACTGATGATTGGTGCTTATTTATTCGTTTGCTTGCTAATGGTAACACCAGTGATTCACTTCTAATGTATTCTTGCAACTCTAGTTTCAGTTATTCTATCTTCACAAGATGCATGGAGGAATGATCTGGCACCACAAGATGTTTCAGGTCTTACTTTCCTTGAGATGAATACCATTGAAACTGCCACCAATAATTTCAGTCTGTCAAATAAACTTGGACAAGGTGGATTTGGTTCAGTTTACAAGGTATGAGAATTTGTTTGCACCAATAATCTTTGTCCTCTTTGCTCTTATGTATTCTCTGTTTATTTTCTCTAGATGACCTTGTGCAATCTGTTTCAGGGAAAGCTACAAGATGGGAAAGAAATTGCTGTAAAACGGCTTTCTAGCAACTCAGGGCAGGGCAAAGAGGAGTTCATGAATGAAATAGTACTCATCTCAAAACTTCAACACAGAAACTTAGTTCAGATTTTGGGATGTTGCATTGAAGGAGAAGAGAGACTATTAATTTATGAGTTTTTGCTGAACAAAAGCCTTGATACTTTTATCTTCGGTAGGTCTCTTCTTGCCTCACTCTTTTCATACTAGAAGGTTTTGTCTTTGTCTTATAGTGTGTACACTGTACTATTGCTCAGATTCAAGAAAACGGCTTGAGATAGACTGGCCAAAGAGATTCAGTATCATCCAAGGTATTGCACGTGGACTTCTCTTGTAAGGATATTTCCTTTCCCTATTATATGGTCTTATAGTTCTCCGTTTCTATTGGAATATC
>CAJHQP010007932.1:0-29590 GCA_905132765.1 Moricandia arvensis
TGAGGCTAGGACAAAATAAATAATATTTTTATGATCAATATATTGTTGATTAAATTGGAACTTATACAACAAATTAACAACACTCCAATATTATAATTTTATAGAAAACAACATATATCAAATTATAAATAATATTACAAAATATAGCTATAGTCGTAAGATGTAAGCAAATAAAAACTAATTAACATGATGTTCTTATTTTAGTAAAACTGTAACAAAAAAAATTGTCATTCATTTAAACAAATTGGTACAATCCAATATACTTAAATATGAATAACCAACCTTCTTAATATAAACAATCAAACCACTCAATTATTATGATTTAGTGTGTATGAGTTTTCAAAATATTACAAGTTACATTATTATTACAACTTTGATTTAATATTTATGTTTCCTATTTGTTTTTTCTAAAACAGTACATACTAATTTATACAAAAGTTTACAAATAGAAGAGGATTAACTCAACTATATGATTTTTTAAACAGAATAATCTAATTTTAACATAATAAAAGCTGTTGTTTAATATAAAATAATAGATGTAATTCACCTTATTAAAAATAAATATTGAAACAATACAAAATACTATATGTGAATCACATATCTAATTAATATGAAAAATGATGATACATAATATATTTTTGTTATACATACAAATTAAAAATAACCTAAACTTATAAATAAACAAAAAAATATCTGTTGAATTTTTAAAATTGAATTATTATGTAAATGTTTGTATCCGTGCATAAGCACAAGAGAATCACCTAATGTCAAAAACAAAATGGCATGCATGTCTTGAAGGCCAGCTTCAAATTCTATACACTTTTTTCTTTGCAGGATTCCTTCAACTTTAACAAATTTCTTTTCAAGTAATTTTGAAGATTGGGAAAAACATATTTGATCGAAGTTGACTTTACGGGTAGGTCTAAAATGATTTGACTAAATTAAAGTTAGAGAGGATTTTCTTAGTATTGCTTATGTTGGACAAATGGAAAAAATCGATTTATCTCTTTTCCTTACAATAATTATTATTAATTATTTGACCTAACTTGTTTATTGGTTTATCCTTCTAATACTTTTTTGTTGCAGATAAGTATTCTAATAGTTTGCCCTGTTAATTAAACAAATAATACATTCTATGTATAAATATTCTTAACATTGTCTGATGGACTTGACTTGGCTTTCTTTTCATTTCTTTTTTGAAAGTCACCAACGTTAAGTTAGAATAATTAAATTTTTGAGTTTGCATTATCATCAATATTAAGAAAAGCATAATTCTATGAGTATCTTTCTCATTTGAACAAAGAACAACTTGAGATAGAGATTTTGTATCATATCTTATATAAGGAAAGCTTTCAAAGGACCAAAACATAACAAAACTATTGAAAACACTAAAAACCTAAATTTATTTCACCTATGGAAGTACTCAACAAAGTTTATTCAACATACAAAACACGCGGGCTAAAATGTGCCGCATGCAATCTTGGTGCAAACTACTATAGTGATGGTTATCGTTGCATTTTTTCTGGATTATTCTTTCACGAGGAATGCGCTAACTCCAAGCAAGAAGTTTTCAACCCGTATCATTCCAAACATACATTAAAAATCAAGCTAGTTTCCGAAATCGAAGATGTCCATGGTGAATGCAAGCTTTGTAGAGGTAAATTACCAAAAATGTATTATTGTTGTTCAATATGTGATTTTGAAATTGATTTGGTATGCGCAAAAAAAAGTGTTACAAAGAAGATTCAAGATCCAGAGACCCATGAGCATCCTTTATACCTTGTTCCAGATATGACTTTCTTTTCTTGTCATATATGTAAACTTCTTGATGATCGGTTCCCTTATGAATGTAACTTATGTGATCTGAGTTTTCACAAAGATTGCGCTGAATCTCCACCAGAGATAAACTACTCTTGTCATCCTTATCACCCTCTCAAACGTCTCACACGTGTTCCAAGTTACACGAATGGAAAATGTTGCTTGTGTGAAAGCAAGCTTCATATTGTGTTTTATCATTGTTCTATCTGCAATTTCAGTGTGGATCTTGATTGTGTAAAGAGTCCACCCCGTGTCACTCTTTTCGACCCAAAAGCTCATGGACATCAACTCACTCTTTTGCCGCAACGAACTTTTGTTTGTAATGCTTGTGGGATGACTGACGATCCAAATCCATATGTATGTCTTCAATGCAATTTCATGATTCATAGAAGTTGTATAAACATACCACACATCATAAAATTAAATCTTCATGTTCATCGTATCCGCTACATTCAACGCCTTGATGCCGGAGACTGGATATGTGGAGTGTGCCAGAAAGAGATAATCTGGACATGTGGAACTTATTCTTGTATAAAATGTCCTGGTTTAGCATTTCATGTGAAATGTGCCACAAAGTTTGGGATTTGGGATGGAATTGAACATGAAGACATATTTGAAGATACTACATATTCAAGTTCATATAAGGTGATCGAAGAAGGAGTTATAAAGCATTTCGATCATGAGGAGCATACTTTAAAGCTTAAAGTAGAGATTGATGCTAATGATGAATGCATGTGGTGTAACATATGTACATGTCCAATATTTTCTAGCCCCTTCTACGATTGCATGGAATGTGATAAGTTTGTCCTTCATCAGAAATGTGCTGATCTTCCTAAGAAGATAAGAGACTCCTTCTACATGTTGCCTATGACTCTAGTAAAAAGTTTAAATTATCTATATATATGCAATGCTTGTCAAAACTTTTTTCAAGGTTTTCTTTATAGCAATGGTGATAATCATATCTGCCTTGATGTGCGATGTGGTTCTATATTTGAGCCTTTTGTCCATGAAAGTCATCCTCATCCGTTATACATCAGTTACTTAGCTGGATACAAAAACTGTAACGCTTGTGGAAATAAGGCAGCTACGGCTTTGAGTTGCGAAAAATGTGAATTTGTTTTAGATATTAAATGTTCTAATTTGCCAAAGATGGCTAAACACAAAGATGATAAAGATCATTTTTTGTATCTATGCTATGGAGTAAAAACGACTGAGCAGTACTGGTGCGAGGTATGTGAAGAAGATCTAAACCCTAATAAATGGTTTTATGCATGTGATTATTGTGGTATCACTTTTCATATTAAATGTACGCTCGGAGACTTCATATGGACTAAACCAGGATATGAGGATACGCTATATTATGTGATTCCTAATAATCATATAAATCGACCGGTTTGTGATGGGTGTAAATCTCGCTGCAAATTCGCCTCTATCTTAAAGTTCTTTGAAAAATATACAATTTGTTCTGTACAATGTTTTAATAATCTTAATAAAGGAGGTCATGACTTGTAAATATTCAGTTTGTTACTGACTAATTTGTGCATGTGCACCAAAATCATTGTTGTCATATGTATTTCTTCACCTAAAAAAAAATATATATATATATATATTTTGGAACATCTTCACCTAAAAATAGTATTATTTGTAAATATCAAATATAAATTAAATGTTTGTTTGATATGATTATATTCAATTATTGTAATGTGATCTGAGTTTGCACCTCTTCTTTTATTATATTATATACCACCATCTTAACAAAATACTATGCCTATTTTAGTATTAAATTGACGTTTTCAGATGTCCTATATACTATTTAAATACATATGTTTGTATATTTTGTTTACTATTTTATATATATATATATATATATATATATTTAAAATATAAAAGCCATATTAATTTTTTATATACTAATGTAACCGATGATTGGTAAGGTAACTTAAAAAAAATAAACTATATAGTAAGGTTAGTCAATGTATCATAAGCATTTGAGTATAAAAAATTGTAATAATATTAAAATCATTTTTAATACGAAATTCCACGTTTAAAGAGCTATTATTGTTTTACAATACACTTATTTAATATATTTATTAATAAAATTCGTAAATAATGCTAAATCCTTTTATTGATATTATTTTTATTAAAATAAAAATTATTTTTACATATAAACACTAACAAAAACTAATATGAAAAATATGTAAAAATATGTCTGATTGTTTGAGTCCCTTGTTCTCTAGGCGAGCCTAATATTTTATACCAAAATTACCATAATTTATATATCATTTTCTTCCTAAAATTCTGAAATTAAACTATAACTAGATTTTGACCCGCGCTTTTAAAGCGCGAGATTATTTTCGGCACAAACCAAATTATATGAAATAAATTTACATTTTTATTATATATCTACATTTAAATGTTATAAATGAAGCGTTATATTCAGTGTTTCAGGTCATGACCCGGACCTGCGGTTAACTGACTAACTGATGACTTTATATGGAGTCCGATTTGTTTTTTTCGTTAAACTCGAGCTAATTGATTGATTATCAAAATCATGATTGTTTAAAAAATCTATTATATCTAATATCTAATATATTTAAATTCAAAATTTTATAGGTTCAAAAATAGACTATTTTATTTGGTTCCTAATTGATGATTATCAAAATTGTGATTGTTCAAAAAATCTATTATATCTAATATCTAATATTTATTTTGTATAAAGCTATTATACAGTTTATGAATTTTAGCCTACTTTAATGATGAATGATGATTTATTTATTTGAAAAACTTTAGAATTTAAAATTTGTTAATTTACCTATTTAAGATAATTTTATCATATTTAATTCATGTAACACTTCTATTTTCATATAATCCAGAGTTTATTTATAGAATTTATAAAAAATAGTAGAATTTTTATTTTCTTGTTTATAATAAAATTTTAGTTAACATTGATTTATAATAATATTATATAACTAATTACGAAATTTATAATGTATTATTTTATAAAAATATTTAAATTCTTAAGTAAGATTTTGTTAGATTCTTTCTCAACAGATTTTGTTATAATTAAAAAATAAAATTCAAATCTTTAGTTGGTTTATTATTAATGTAAATAATTAAATATGTCATATTAGTTAATTTTTGAAATTGTCTAATTACTATTTGTTAATAGTAGATAAAATTTTAAAATTTGTTAATTTAACTATTTATTATAATTTTACCATATTTAACTAATGTAACACTGCTATTTTTATATAATAGAGAATATATTTATAGAATTTATTAAAAAATAGTGTAGAATTTTATTTTCCTGTTTTATAATAAAAACTTAGTTAAATTAATTTATAATAATATTATATTACTAATCACGAAATTTATTTATGTATAATTTTATAAAAATATTTAAATTTTTAAGTTAAATTTTGTTAGATTCTTTTATATTTTACTAAAATAAATAAATTAATACTATATTTATAAATAGTTTTATATAACATACACTATATATTTCGAGATTGTTTTTTTTACGACAAAGAAATAACAACCCATTGAAATTAATTAATTTAAATATATTATTTTAAGTGATATTGGAAGAATCTGTATATAAGGAAGAAATAGGATGACTAAATGTGTAAATAGAAGAAAATATTTAATCTGCTATCCATGTTTCCAAACATTCTTCCTTTAGTCTACTATCTATGTTTCCAAACATTCCAATTCTTCCATGATTTTTTTCAGTATGTTTTCCTCTGAAACAATAGCAACAAAATGATTTTGGGCAAGATTTTATTTATTGACGTCTCCAACTATTGGCCCATCCTTTTTATGGCGGAAATCTTTAGCTCTATCCTAAAAAGCACCTTGTGACTTATTTTTGAAGTGAATGCTTTTTGGAAAGGTGAATGTCTTCTCTACCTTCTTGTTGTTCTTAAAGTTCCTGAAATCAATTACATTATCTTTTGCTTCCATAGAAGAATACTCAGAGTTCTCATTCTTATGGTTATATTCTTCTACATGAAGCTTGAGACAAAATTGTTTGAGACTCATGTCTTCATGTAGGTGTTTCACATATATCTTGAAATCTCCAATAATAGAAGAAACCATAAAAGCTTCATATTCTTGCCCAAACACTCATTATGTGTCCATGCCTCTGACGCTTTAATGATTTCATCAGAAATATCACCTTCTATAGGTAACCCTGCTCTTTCAGAAACCAAGAACGTTTTAAGATTCAAAGTCGCGAGGTAAAACAACTTCTTTTTCTGCCATCTTTTGAAATTCACTCTTCAGAATACATAAGGCTTTTCTATGTGCTTTTTTTCTTGGAAATGAATAAAAGGAAATTCTATCTTAGATTGTTATTCAAAATACAGATGCAAATCAATCTTACGTAATCAATATGTTTTCTTTATTTACAAAAGATATGATCATATACAACGAATAAATAAATAGCTAGATGATTTCCCTTTTTAGCACAAATGATTACCTTTTTTTGTTGCACAAGTAAACAAATCGATAAAAGTTTTCTTGCTTCTGAGACAAAATATCGCCCATTAAATGGTGTTTGTCGTTTCTGGACATCTATTTTACAAGATCTAACTATTGATCTCTATACACCACACCGTACAGAGACCTAGAAAACTACACTCTGTTTTTTTCTTCAGAAACTGTCTACGGGAATACGAAGAAGAAGATTGAATTAAATGATCCTCTTTGATTATAATGACTCAAACTGTGATTTTAAACAGCGCATACATAGACTCGGACGTTGTTTCTTAACTGACATATTTCTGTCTGAAGCCGTGCTTCTTTAGAGCATCCCCATTGAGGGTTCAATGGGGAGGTTTACACGCATTCCTAAAAAAAAATAATATAATAATGCTAAAGTGATGAACATGTCTCTTGCAGGTCCTCTGGGAAAAACCCGGTTCATCACTGTAGCGCGGGCCACACGACATGTGACGGCCCGCGAGTGGTCTAAATTTTTTTTTTTTTTTTTTAAAAAAACAAAAAGAAAAAGAAAAAAATTTAATAATAAAAAATCAAAAGTTGAACTCCAAAAGGGGATTCATTGATGTGGATGCTCTTAGTTTAGTTAAAGTCCAACAACTTTCGTTCTCTGTCCCTTACAGCTTCCCATGTCCTCTTGGTAGAGAAGGACTGGATTTCTTATCCTTCAACTACAAGTCAAAGGAATCTTCAGATTTTGACACGATGGGATAACTGACCTCCTTGAAACAAAGAAACAGTGGGATAGCATGTTTTGTGGTATGCTTGTGGAAACTAGGGATCACTTGTACTTTCAATATGAATATTCATCTGAAGTTTGGTCTAAGCTAAGCATCTATTTTGGGTTCTCTAATCATCCGACAGTTTGGAAAGATGTTCTTCAATGGATACATGTCTCAGCAACTAGTAAGTGTCTCAAGCTGGTTTACTTCAAGGGTTGCAAGGGGAAATCTATGATATTTGACGAGAGAGTCGCAAATTACATGATGCACTAAGAGTGGCGAAGGTAGCTTATAAGCAGGGGAGTTACATGACCCATATGGATTTTATTTTAACTTTCTTTTACTTGTATTTTCCTTTTAAAATATGATAAAATACTGAAAAATTAACAAATTGACGCTTGTAAAATATATTTTTTTTAAAAAATTGACCCTTGTAAAACAATATCATTCCTCCACCACTGTGGACTAACCATCTCACAAGGTCATAAGATCAATTGTATCTACAATGCGGGATAAATTTTGTACACTGCGAAAGGTTTAAAATATGGGGAACAACTTATCCAACTCTGGTCTTAAAGGTGCTGCTTATGCCCATACGGTTTCAGATTTTGACCAGTACATGCTGAAATACAGAGTGCAAACTCGGATCTTGCAACATATTTGGAGGATGCCGATGTCAGCCTATGGTCAAGGGTTTATTGTCAGGGGGACATGTACAACATAAAAACAAGCAACATCGCATAATCTATTAATTCCGCACTGAAGCGAGCTAAAGGATTTCCTATTCAATTCCTATTGGAGTACAAAAGGGAGAAGCTAGGAAAGTGGTTTTGGAAAAGAAGAGATGATGCTTTGAGTCTCCCAAGTCACCATAGTCGTGGTGTTGAATACTTGCTTGCTGTTCGATTGGAGATACCGGATACGATGAGGGTCCAACCAATTGATGGATGGCGATTCTTTGTGTAAGGTGGCAAAATGGATTGTGTGGTTGATTTGGAACATGGAAAGTGTGATTGTGGTGTTTATGCAGTGGAGAAAATACTTTGCTCTCATGCTATAGCTGCTGGAACACATGCTGGTTTGCATATCTCCACACTTGTAAGTTCAATGTACTCAAATGATTATTTGTTTGCATGATAATCGGAGAATATATATCCTTGTGTTGGACAACAAGTTGAGGAACGCACATGCTTTCCTCCGAAGGTAAAACGTTGTCCGGGAAGACAGAAGAAATCAAGATGGCAATCTTGGTTGGAGCTATCCAGGATGAGAGGACGCAAATCCAGTAAACAACACAGGGTTTATAAATGCTCAAAGTGCAAGGAAACTGGTCATACAAAACCACAATGCAAGGAAACACTAGACGACTTACTTGAAGGTTTTCAAGTTAGTCGTCCAGAGTTTATTCCTCTAGAAGACCTTCAAGTAAGTCGTCCAGAGACCTTAACGTTAGTCGTCTAGTGTTTATTCTTCCACAAGACCTTCAAGTAAGTCGTCCAGAGTTTAATCCTCCAGAAGACCTTCAAGTAAGTCATCCAGAAGACCTTAAAGTTAGTCGTCTAGTGTTTATTCTTCCACAAGACATTCAAGCAAGTCGTCCAGAGTTTATTCCTCCAGAAGACCTTCAAGTAAGTCGTCCAGAAGACCTTAAAGTTAGTCGTCTAGTGTTTATTCTTCCACAAGACCTTCAAGTAAGTCGTCCAGAGTTTAATTCTCCAGAAGACCTTCAAGTAAGTCGTCCAGAAGACCTTAAAGTTAGTCGTCTAGAAGACCTTAAAATAAGAGAAGACCTTAAAGTTTGTCTATGTATTAAGAATTTGTGTTTAGTCTATGTATTCTGTTAGGTCGTCCAATATTCTGTTAGGTCGTCCAATATTCTGTTAAGTCGTCTAACTACATTAAAAATACAAATCCTAAATTATCATAAATTAAAAGTACAAATCAAGTTAAAGTACACACAAATCCTAGTCTATCATACATCATATGTTCCAATGTTTACAGCAAGGTCCTTGTTATCCCTCACACACTTCGCGTTGGGCTTAGCAAAGTCTTTTTGGTTAAATGGCATCCCAAGAGCATGACATTCAATGTACCTCAAAGTGTACACGCCACAATCACCACCTCTGGCCTGAGGGATATCAGTTGGTCTCTCATATGTGAATGGCTCCAGTGATAACTGCTCACGTTGTTCGATGGAAGCACACTAAAAAAGCAGATAAGGGAACATGTGGAGAAAAGGCTCCATTATCACATCCAGTTCTGCAGGGGAGATACATTAACGAATGCTGTCCCAGACGACTATGTGTCTCTTAGGGATTGATATCCAAATAGCAATCCAATGAGTGTCGTTGTGGTTCACTGGCGCATAGATATCATCAATATCAATCCCCCAAATCTTGTCCGTCCGGCAAAATGATGGTAAAGCGTCTAAATAATAATTCCACGCCCCACCAGGGAGTCTTCTTCCTAAACCGTAGGCATCGGGCTGCATGTCCTTAAAATCCTTGTAGTTGAATCTCCATTGTTGAGAAAAGAGATGATCGAGGAAGCACATTCTCTCGCTCCTGAAATGTTGTGGCGTCTCCTGGTACCTCTTCCTCAAAACCTTAAATACAAGCATCCATATGCTGCATATAAAATAATACAAGTCAGAAGATAAAATAATACAAGTCAGAAGATATCAGATGCCTTACCATAAGTCGTCTAGTAAGTCTTCTACAAAGAAGACTTCGTAGACAACTTACCAGACGACTTATGGTAAGTCGTCTATGAAGATATCAGTAAGTCATCTAGTAATCACTTTTGTCAGACGACTTACACAATCCTCCAGCCAAGATACGGAGGTCCGGAGGACGTGATACCACCAAGTTGGACTTGTACGTGGTTTCTTGTTGAGAGGTGTTTTATAATGACTACAAACATAAAATGTTGAAAAGCAATCAGTTTTTGTAGACTAAAGCAAGCTATTATGCGAAAATCAATCACTTACGGATCAGTTTTCAACCAATCGGTGAGCTCCTTCAACTTTTTATTGTCAATTGGTGCAAAGGGATTATAGCCTCTAGAAAGCTTTTTCTTGTTTGGAATGATCAATTTGGCCGTGTTGTTTGCAGTATAAGGAGATTGCTGTGAGGCAGCAAGTTTCCTTGTTCGCTCAGTCTTTACACGGACAAGTGCCAAAACAACTTCCCTTTTTTCCTCATAACTAGCCTCTTGCTGCTATTTCTCTGTTGGAGTGGAACTTGTTTTGGCCAATAGAACAAGGCTCCCAGATGTGGACTCATCTTCATCTTTAACACTTTCAGCGAGAGGTGTTTTATCCTTCTCCCCATTAACACTTTCACTAACCTTGGGTTCGTGCGAGGATGTCCCTGTAGTTTGAGAGGTAGTGTGTTCAGAGGATTTTTTTTTCGCTTGTTTGGTGATACCAACCTTCTCCTCCACTGCTTCCACCCTTTCCGAGAGATGCTTGATCTCCTTAAGGCACGTCCCAAACCCTTCCCTCATGGCATCAAATATGTCCTTGAAATTTCTTTCAAGTTCCTCTTTGGTCATCTCAAGCACGGTCGTAGTCACCTCTGAACGAGCCTCTGTCCGAACCTCTTCACTAGCCTCTGCAAACTTCCCTGCACTCTCCTCTGCAGGTGCCCCTTCAGTAGCCTCTGCAGGTGCCCCCTTTTTGCCTCTTTACAAGGTTTCTTCAGAGGTATTGGACTCTCTTCCTTCACCAAAACTATCGCTTTCTTCGATGGACTCACAACCGCCGGCTTTGTATTGACCCAAGTACCGGTGACTTCCCAGCAATCCATGGTCCACTTCCACGGTCTCTGATTAAACATAACTTTAATTATGTTCTCCGCGGCAAGGTCCTCAGCATCAGAGTCCCATTTTGGAAACATTTCACCATAGTCCTTCTCCACAATGTTCATCACCGTAGTCTGCAGTAAATATAAAATATGAACTTAGATATTTGACGGATTAAGAAAGATGGAAAGAAAAGTCTTCCCAGACGACTTATAATTAAGTCGTCTGGAAAGTCGTCTGAAAAGTTGTCTGGAAAGTCGTCTGGAAAGTCATCTAGAAAGTCATCCAGTAGGAAGACTTTCCAGACGACTTAATTATAAGCCGTAAAGGATTGAAGTAACTACTTGTCTGCATATAGCATTTTTAAGGCATCTGCGTCCTTTGCCACCCATGTAAGCCAGTATCGGTGGAAACGGTCTGTTTGGTATGGGATTACCATAATTAACACCCAATTTTGGTAGAGCTGTGTACACCAGACCTGGAGAGCTTGTTAAACCCATCAACAGTGTAACAAACCGAAATATCTTTGCCCTTAATAGAGTCCATCAGCACCTTAAACGCGACTCTCCCCCATGGATAATTTTCAAACCGTTCTAAATCCATCGCTAGCCTTGCCAGACTAACCCTTGTGGCGGTTGAATATTTTCTCCCTTCAATGTATCCAGTGAAGATGGCAAGGTACCCGAGCCGCTTGCGATTCTCTCGAGACCACCCTTCGCATCTCTCAAGTGCTGTTATTATCTACTCAGTAGATGGCCCAACTTCGACACGAACTCCCAACATCCCCCAGAAAGAAGCCATCTCCTTTGTAACAACACACTTCGGTCTCTCAAGGTCCTCGATGTACTCGCAATTTAGACCAGTGAGGTTTTCAAACTCTAACAATGAAAACCTCACAAGTTCTGGACCAACGAGACTCCACAACTCATACTTCTTCTTTATGTCCAGCTGGAAACCGAGCATGTAGTGAAGCAGCCTTGAAGCCCAAGCAAATCCTAGCTCTTTAAACTTGATAAAAACTCCCAACTTTGACTCCTTTAGCTCTTCATATTTGTCACTATGAAGAGCTTTCTTTAAAGCAATATGCAACTTCGAACAATCCGTATGATACGAAATAACTTTCATTGCGGGGGCTCTTCCCCTAATGTATGTAACCTACGGGGGAGTTTTGGAATAACCATTTTTTGTCTGCAAAACAATGAAAGACAACCATTTCAAACACACAACCATCCAATATAACATTTTAATTATAAGTCTGGAAGACTTTCCAGACGACTTAATTATAAGTCTTCCAAGACTTCCAGTAGAACATTTTTAAAGCAGACCTGAAAATTCGGAGAAGCCATAGTCGCCTTCGACACAACGGTTATAAATGTGCCAAAATAGATAACCAAAAAGAAACACGGTGAGACCGGTGGTGATAACGGGGGACTTAAGAGACAACGTTTTAACTTACCTAGGGTTTACAAACACGCTTGTGACAGAAACACCGCTAGGGTTTACAGACCAACGACACTAGGGTTTCCTCTTGGATCTGAAATAGAGGAAGCGACGGTGAGAACGGTGGTGAGAACGACGGTGATAACGGCGGTGAGAACGGTGGTGAGAATGATGGATTAGAGAGAATCGACGGAAATCGCCTTCGAAATCGCCTTCGAAATCGCCTCTTTGAGAGAAACGGCGTTAGGGTTTCTGAATTTCGCGAAAAAGTAAAAAAAAACTGTTATATATGACCAGTAAATAATCCGGTTAGGTTTAAAAGTACATTGGTAAAATGGTAAAATTAAAGGTTCGGTCTGGTTTGAACGTGCATCAGACGACTTACTAGTAAGTCGTCTACCGTAAATATATTCACCAGACGACTTACTAGTAAGTCGGCCCAGACCCAAAATTTAACCCCTAAACTAAATTGAATAAATTAACTAACTAACCACGTTATAAAATCAAATTATACTTAAATAGTGTTTACTATACACAGAAATAAACACACTTAGGTCAATTTTAAAATTTTCAAAAAAACATTTATGCTTTCCAAAATCTAACCCTAAGAACAAATACAATACTACTACATATGTTGGCAAAACCTAAACCAAAGAATATCATGACTCACTACTTTCACTCGTCTATGTTGAAAACAATTAACTTTTGTTATATCTTAATTTATATCTCTTTAATCATACGTTAATTACATGATTTCAATTTTTCACTTATCAAAATATTTTTTACGAAATTTTTAAATTATTCTTAAGAAGTAATATACTAGACGACTTACCAGTAAGTCGTCCAGACATACGACTTGCGGGGGTTAGAAACAGAAAAAAATCGGTTTTTTTTTGTTCACAAGGGGCTGGTTGTAATTTCAATAGCCTTTTAGGTTACTTTTGCATTTGATTCAAGTTTGGGTTTAATTTTGCAATTCAAATCAAGTTTTGAGTCATTTTTGGCAAAAATCCCAAAATGTGAGGCTAGGACAAAATAAATAATATTTTTATGATCAATATATTGTTGATTAAATTGGAACTTATACAACAAATTAACAACACTCCAATATTATAATTTTATAGAAAACAACATATATCAAATTATAAATAATATTACAAAATATAGCTATAGTCGTAAGATGTAAGCAAATAAAAACTAATTAACATGATGTTCTTATTTTAGTCAAACTGTAACAAAAAAAATTGTCATTCATTTAAACAAATTGGTACAATCCAATATACTTAAATATGAATAACCAACCTTCTTAATATAAACAATCAAACCACTCAATTATTATGATTTAGTGTGTATGAGTTTTCAAAATATTACAAGTTACATTATTATTACAACTTTGATTTAATATTTATGTTTCCTATTTGTTTTTTCTAAAACAGTACATACTAATTTATACAAAAGTTTACAAATAGAAGAGGATTAACTCAACTATATGATTTTTTAAACAGAATAATCTAATTTTAACATAATAAAAAGCTGTTGTTTAATATAAAATAATAGATGTAATTCACCTTATTAAAAATAAATATTGAAACAATACAAAATACTATATGTGAATCACATATCTAATTAATATGAAAAATGATGATACATAATATATTTTTGTTATACATACAAATTAAAAATAACCTAAACTTATAAATAAACAAAAAAATATCTGTTGAATTTTTAAAATTGAATTATTATGTAAATGTTTGTATCCGTGCATAAGCACAAGAGAATCACCTAATGTCAAAAACAAAATGGCATGCATGTCTTGAAGGCCAGCTTCAAATTCTATACACTTTTTTCTTTGCAGGATTCCTTCAACTTTAACAAATTTCTTTTCAAGTAATTTTGAAGATTGGGAAAAACATATTTGATCGAAGTTGACTTTACGGGTAGGTCTAAAATGATTTGACTAAATTAAAGTTAGAGAGGATTTTCTTAGTATTGCTTATGTTGGACAAATGGAAAAAATCGATTTATCTCTTTTCCTTACAATAATTATTATTAATTATTTGACCTAACTTGTTTATTGGTTTATCCTTCTAATACTTTTTTGTTGCAGATAAGTATTCTAATAGTTTGCCCTGTTAATTAAACAAATAATACATTCTATGTATAAATATTCTTAACATTGTCTGATGGACTTGACTTGGCTTTCTTTTCATTTCTTTTTTGAAAGTCACCAACGTTAAGTTAGAATAATTAAATTTTTGAGTTTGCATTATCATCAATATTAAGAAAAGCATAATTCTATGAGTATCTTTCTCATTTGAACAAAGAACAACTTGAGATAGAGATTTTGTATCATATCTTATATAAGGAAAGCTTTCAAAGGACCAAAACATAACAAAACTATTGAAAACACTAAAAACCTAAATTTATTTCACCTATGGAAGTACTCAACAAAGTTTATTCAACATACAAAACACGCGGGCTAAAATGTGCCGCATGCAATCTTGGTGCAAACTACTATAGTGATGGTTATCGTTGCATTTTTTCTGGATTATTCTTTCACGAGGAATGCGCTAACTCCAAGCAAGAAGTTTTCAACCCGTATCATTCCAAACATACATTAAAAATCAAGCTAGTTTCCGAAATCGAAGATGTCCATGGTGAATGCAAGCTTTGTAGAGGTAAATTACCAAAAATGTATTATTGTTGTTCAATATGTGATTTTGAAATTGATTTGGTATGCGCAAAAAAAAGTGTTACAAAGAAGATTCAAGATCCAGAGACCCATGAGCATCCTTTATACCTTGTTCCAGATATGACTTTCTTTTCTTGTCATATATGTAAACTTCTTGATGATCGGTTCCCTTATGAATGTAACTTATGTGATCTGAGTTTTCACAAAGATTGCGCTGAATCTCCACCAGAGATAAACTACTCTTGTCATCCTTATCACCCTCTCAAACGTCTCACACGTGTTCCAAGTTACACGAATGGAAAATGTTGCTTGTGTGAAAGCAAGCTTCATATTGTGTTTTATCATTGTTCTATCTGCAATTTCAGTGTGGATCTTGATTGTGTAAAGAGTCCACCCCGTGTCACTCTTTTCGACCCAAAAGCTCATGGACATCAACTCACTCTTTTGCCGCAACGAACTTTTGTTTGTAATGCTTGTGGGATGACTGACGATCCAAATCCATATGTATGTCTTCAATGCAATTTCATGATTCATAGAAGTTGTATAAACATACCACACATCATAAAATTAAATCGTCATGTTCATCGTATCCGCTACATTCAACGCCTTGATGCCGGAGACTGGATATGTGGAGTGTGCCAGAAAGAGATAATCTGGACATGTGGAACTTATTCTTGTATAAAATGTCCTGGTTTAGCATTTCATGTGAAATGTGCCACAAAGTTTGGGATTTGGGATGGAATTGAACATGAAGACATATTTGAAGATACTACATATTCAAGTTCATATAAGGTGATCGAAGAAGGAGTTATAAAGCATTTCGGTCATGAGGAGCATACTTTAAAGCTTAAAGTAGAGATTGATGCTAATGATGAATGCATGTGGTGTAACATATGTACATGTCCAATATTTTCTAGCCCCTTCTACGATTGCATGGAATGTGATAAGTTTGTCCTTCATCAGAAATGTGCTGATCTTCCTAAGAAGATAAGAGACTCCTTCTACATGTTGCCTATGACTCTAGTAAAAAGTTTAAATTATCTATATATATGCAATGCTTGTCAAAACTTTTTTCAAGGTTTTCTTTATAGCAATGGTGATAATCATATCTGCCTTGATGTGCGATGTGGTTCTATATTTGAGCCTTTTGTCCATGAAAGTCATCCTCATCCGTTATACATCAGTTACTTAGCTGGATACAAAAACTGTAACGCTTGTGGAAATAAGGCAGCTACGGCTTTGAGTTGCGAAAAATGTGAATTTGTTTTAGATATTAAATGTTCTAATTTGCCAAAGATGGCTAAACACAAAGATGATAAAGATCATTTTTTGTATCTATGCTATGGAGTAAAAACGACTGAGCAGTACTGGTGCGAGGTATGTGAAGAAGATCTAAACCCTAATAAATGGTTTTATGCATGTGATTATTGTGGTATCACTTTTCATATTAAATGTACGCTCGGAGACTTCATATGGACTAAACCAGGATATGAGGATACGCTATATTATGTGATTCCTAATAATCATATAAATCGACCGGTTTGTGATGGGTGTAAATCTCGCTGCAAATTCGCCTCTATCTTAAAGTTCTTTGAAAAATATACAATTTGTTCTGTACAATGTTTTAATAATCTTAATAAAGGAGGTCATGACTTGTAAATATTCAGTTTGTTACTGACTAATTTGTGCATGTGCACCAAAATCATTGTTGTCATATGTATTTCTTCACCTAAAAATATATATATATATATATATATATTTTGGAACATCTTCACCTAAAAATAGTATTATTTGTAAATATCAAATATAAATTAAATGTTTGTTTGATATGATTATATTTAATTATTGTAATGTGATCTGAGTTTGCACCTCTTCTTTTATTATATTATATACCACCATCTTAACAAAATACTATGCCTATTTTAGTATTAAATTGACGTTTTCAGATGTCCTATATATTATTTAAATACATATGTTTGTATATTTTGTTTACTATTTTATATATATATATATATATATATATATATTTAAAATATAAAAGCCATATTAATTTTTTATATACTAATGTAACCGATGATTGGTAAGGTAACTTAAAAAAAATAAACTATATAGTAAGGTTAGTCAATGTATCATAAGCATTTGAGTATAAAAAATTGTAATAATATTAAAATCATTTTTAATACGAAATTCCACGTTTAAAGAGCTATTATTGTTTTACAATACACTTATTTAATATATTTATTAATAAAATTCGTAAATAATGCTAAATCCTTTTATTGATATTATTTTTATTAAAATAAAAATTATTTTTACATATAAACACTAACAAAAACTAATATGAAAAATATGTAAAAATATGCCTGATTGTTTGAGTCCCTTGTTCTCTAGGCGAGCCTAATATTTTATACCAAAATTACCATAATTTATATATCATTTTCTTCCTAAAATTCTGAAATTAAACTATAACTAGATTTTGACCCGCGCTTTTAAAGCGCGAGATTATTTTCGGCACAAACCAAATTATATGAAATAAATTTACATTTTTATTATATATCTACATTTAAATGTTATAAATGAAGCGTTATATTCAGTGTTTCAGGTCATGACCCGGACCTGCGGTTAACTGACTAACTGATGACTTTATATGGAGTCCGATTTGTTTTTTTCGTTAAACTCGAGCTAATTGATTGATTATCAAAATCATGATTGTTTAAAAAATCTATTATATCTAATATCTAATATATTTAAATTCAAAATTTTATAGGTTCAAAAATAGACTATTTTATTTGGTTCCTAATTGATGATTATCAAAATTGTGATTGTTCAAAAAATCTATTATATCTAATATCTAATATTTATTTTGTATAAAGCTATTATACAGTTTATGAATTTTAGCCTACTTTAATGATGAATGATGATTTATTTATTTGAAAAACTTTAGAATTTAAAATTTGTTAATTTACCTATTTAAGATAATTTTATCATATTTAATTCATGTAACACTTCTATTTTCATATAATCCAGAGTTTATTTATAGAATTTATAAAAAATAGTAGAATTTTTATTTTCTTGTTTATAATAAAATTTTAGTTAACATTGATTTATAATAATATTATATAACTAATTACGAAATTTATAATGTATTATTTTATAAAAATATTTAAATTCTTAAGTAAGATTTTGTTAGATTCTTTCTCAACAGATTTTGTTATAATTAAAATTAAAATTCAAATCTTTAGTTGGTTTATTATTAATGTAAATAATTAAATATGTCATATTAGCTAATTTTTGAAATTGTCTAATTACTATTTGTTAATAGTAGATAAAATTTTAAAATTTGTTAATTTAACTATTTATTATAATTTTACCATATTTAACTAATGTAACACTGCTATTTTTATATAATAGAGAATATATTTATAGAATTTATTAAAAAATAGTGTAGAATTTTATTTTCCTGTTTTATAATAAAAACTTAGTTAAATTAATTTATAATAATATTATATTACTAATCACGAAATTTATTTATGTATAATTTTATAAAAATATTTAAATTTTTAAGTTAAATTTTGTTAGATTCTTTTATATTTTACTAAAATAAATAAATTAATACTATATTTATAAATAGTTTTATATAACATACACTATATATTTCGAGATTGTTTTTTTTACGACAAAGAAATAACAACCCATTGAAATTAATTAATTTAAATATATTATTTTAAGTGATATTGGAAGAATCTGTATATAAGGAAGAAATAGGATGACTAAATGTGTAAATAGAAGAAAATATTTAATCTGCTATCCATGTTTCCAAACATTCTTCCTTTAGTCTACTATCTATGTTTCCAAACATTCCAATTCTTCCATGATTTTTTTCAGTATGTTTTCCTCTGAAACAATAGCAACAAAATGATTTTGGGCAAGATTTTATTTATTGACGTCTCCAACTATTGGCCCATCCTTTTTATGGCGGAAATCTTTAGCTCTATCCTAAAAAGCACCTTGTGACTTATTTTTGAAGTGAATGCTTTTTGGAAAGGTGAATGTCTTCTCTACCTTCTTGTTGTTCTTAAAGTTCCTGAAATCAATTACATTATCTTTTGCTTCCATAGAAGAATACTCAGAGTTCTCATTCTTATGGTTATATTCTTCTACATGAAGCTTGAGACAAAATTGTTTGAGACTCATGTCTTCATGTAGGTGTTTCACATATATCTTGAAATCTCCAATAATAGAAGAAACCATAAAAGCTTCATATTCTTGCCCAAACACTCATTATGTGTCCATGCCTCTGACGCTTTAATGATTTCATCAGAAATATCACCTTCTATAGGTAACCCTGCTCTTTCAGAAACCAAGAACGTTTTAAGATTCAATGTAGTGAGGTAAAACAACTTCTTTTTCAGCCAACTTTTGAAATTCACTCTTTGGAATACATAAGGCTTTTCTATGTGCTTTTTTCTTGGAAATGAATAAAAGGAAATTCTATCTTAGATTGTTATTCAAAATACAGATGCAAATTAATCTTACATAATAAATATGATTTCTTTACAAAAGATATGATCATATACAACATATAAATAAATAACTAGATGATTTCCCTTTTTTTTGCACAAATGATTACCTTTCTTTGTTGCACAACTGAACAGATGGATAAAATTTTTTGGGAAATCTTCTGAAATATAATTAAATGATGTTTCTAGTTTTTGGAAGTCTATTTTACAAGTTCTGACTACTAATCTCTATACAACACACCGTACGGAGACCTAGCAAACTACACTATGTTTTTTCTTCAGAAATTGTTTACGGGAAGGAGAAAAAGATTGAACTAAATGATCCTCTATACTTTACTTATGTTGCGCTTAGTTCTTCTTTGCTTCCTTGTAACCATATATAAACATTATTTAAGAAATCAATTTCCTATATGTCGATCTCACATTAACTTTCACAACGAATAATTACATAGGTACCATTAATGAATTAAAATAATATTTCTGATTGCCATTAATAACAATGATTTTTTTTTTCTTAATAAAATTGTGATTAAGATTTTAATTTAGTTTTCTCCCTTTTACTAAACCACATAAATAATAAAAAGGAAATATTTTAGAATATTAAAATAGATTTTTATATACAACAAATATTAGTTTTATAATTCTTTATGTTTCCTAAAAATATCTATACATTTTTAAAATATATACTTATATATATATAACATAGCTTTACAAAAAATTGAAAATATAAAATAATTGCGAAATTATTTTTAAAAGATATTAGTATCTTTTAATAATTTTATTTTTGACCTAATAATTAGTAAGCAAATAAGCAAAGAAATAAGTAACGTTAGTGCGACACGTAGGAAACTGACTTCTCAAATAATATTATAGAAATATTATTTTCAATAAATTATTATTTCTTATTATTATTTTAAAACCAAATAAATATTAAAAATGTGAGGCAAGGAAAAAATAAATAATATTTTATGATCAATATCTTTTTTGATTAAATTGGAATTTTATAACAAACATTATCAACACTTCAATATTTTTAATTTTATAGAAAATAACATATATCAAATTATAAATAATCATATGTCAAACAAAAAAAAATAGCATGATTTCCGAAGGTCAGCTTCAAATTCTATACACTTTTTTATTTGAAAGATTCCTTCAACTTTAACAAACTTCTTTTCAGATAATTTCGTCGAGGCAAAAAAAATTTTGAAGATTGGGAAAATATATTAGACCAAAGTTGACTATACGGGTATGTCTAAAATGATTTGACCAAATTAAAGTTGGGGAGGATTTTTTTAGCATTGCTAATGTTGGCCAAATGGACAAATTGAATTTATCTCTTTTCCTTACAACAATTATTTTTTTTCTTTATTTGACCTAACTTTTTTATTGGTTTATCCTTTCAATACATTATTGTTGCAGATAAGTATTCTCATAGTTTTTCCCTAATAATTAAACAAAATAATACCTTCTATGTACAAATATTCTTAACATTGTCTGATGGACTAGGTTTTCTTTTCTTTCTTCTTCTTTTTTTGAAAAAGTCACCAAAGTTAAGTTAGAATAATAAAATTCTTGAATTTTCATTATCATCAATATTAAGAAAAGCATAATTCTATGAGTATCCTTTTCATTTGAACAAAGAATAACTTGAGATAGTGATTTTATATCATATTATTTATAAGGAAAGCTTTCAGTGAACCAAAACAAAACAAAAATATTGAAAAAACACTAAAAAGCCTATATTTATTTCATATATGGAAGTACTCGACAAAGTTTATTCAACATACAAAACACGCGGGCTAAAATGTGCCGCATGCAATCTTGGTGCAAACTACTGTAGTGATGGTTATCGTTGCTTTCGTTCTGGATTATTCTTTCACGAGGAATGCGCTAACTCGAAGCAAGAAGTTTACAACCCATATCATTCCCAACATACATTAAAAATCAAGCTAGTTTCCGAAACCGAAGATGTCCATGGTGAATGCAAGATTTGTAGAGGTAAATTACCAAAAATGTATTATTGTTGTTCAATATGTGATTTTGAAATTGATTTGGTATGCGCAAAGAAAAATGTTATAAAGAAGATTCAAGATCCGGAGACCCATGAGCATCCTTTATACCTTGTTCCAGACATGACTATGTTTTCTTGTCATATATGTAAACTTCTTGATGATCGGTTCCCTTATCAATGTCACATATGTGATCTAAGTTTTCACAAAGATTGCGCTGAATCTCCACCAGAGATAAACTACTCTTGTCATCCTTATCACCCTCTCAAACGTCTCACACGTGTCCCAAATTACACAAATGGAAAATGTTGCTTGTGTGGAAGCAAGCTTCATATTGTGTTTTATCATTGTTCTATCTGCAATTTCAGTGTGGATCTTGATTGTGTAAAGAGTCCACCCCGTGTCACTCTTTTCGACCCAAAAGCTCATGGACATCAACTCACTCTTTTGCCGCAACGAACTTTTGTTTGTAATGGTTGTGGAATGACTGGCGATCCAAATCCATATGTATGTCTTCAATGCAATTTCATGATTCATAGAAGTTGTATAAACATACCATACATCATAAAGTAAATCGTCATGTTCATCGTATCCGCTACAGTCAACGCCTTAATCCCGGAGACTGGAAATGTGGAGTGTGCCATAAAGAGATAATCTGGACATGTGGAACTTATTCTTGTTTGAAATGTCCTGGTTTAGCATTTCATGTGAAATGTGCCACAAAGTTTGGGATTTGGGATGGAATTGAACATGAAGACATATTTGAAGATACTGCATATTCAAATTCACATGAGGTGATCAAAGAAGGAGTTATAAAGCATTTCGTTCATGAGAAGCATACTTTAAAGCTTAAAGTAGAGATTGATGCTAATGATGAATGCATGTGGTGTAACATATGTACATATCCCATATTTTCTAGCCCCTTCTACGATTGCATGGAATGTGATAAGTTCGTCCTTCATCAGAAATGTGCTTATCTTCCTAAGAAGATAAAAGACTCCTTCTACTTGTTGCCTATGACTCTAACATTAGAATTTAATGGTCTATATATATGCAGTGCTTGTCAAAACTTTTTTCGGGGCTTTGCATATGGAAGTGATGACAATCTTGTCTGCCTTGATGTGCGATGTGCTTCTATATCTGAGCCTTTTGTCCATGAAAGTCATCCTCATTCATTATACATCAATTACTCAGCTGGATACAAAAGATGTAATGCATGTGGAAATAAGGCAACTACAGTCTTGAGTTGCGAAGAATGTGAATTTGTTTTAGATATTAAATGTTCTACTTTGCCAAAGATGGCTAAACACAAAAATGATAAAGATCATTTTTTGTATCTATTCTACGGAGAAAAGACGACTGAGCATTACTGGTGCGAGGTATGTGAAGAAGATCTAGATCCTAATAAATGGTTTTATTCATGTGATTATTGTGGTATCACTTTTCATATTAAATGTACGCTCGGAGACTTCATATGGATTAAACCAGGAAATGAGGATATGCGATTTTCTGTGATTCCTAATAATCATATAAATCGACCGGTTTGTCATGGGTGTAAATCTCGCTGCAAATTCGCGTCTATCTTAAAGTTCTATGAAGAAATATACAATATGTTCTTTACAATGTTTTAATAATTCTTCTAAAAGAGGTCATAACTTGTAATTATTCAGTTTGTTATCCCACTAATTTGTGCATGTGCACCAAAATTATCGTTGTCATATGTATTTCTTCACCTAAAAATATTATTATTTGTAAGTATCAAATATAAATAAAATGTTTGTTCGATATGATTATATTTAATCATTGTAATGTGATCTGAATTTGCACATATTCTTTTATTATATTATATACCATCACCTTAACGAAATACTATGCCTATTTTAGTATTAAATTGACATTTTCAGATGTCCTATAAAATATTTTAATAGATATGTTCATATATTTTGTTTAATATTATATTTATTTATTATATTAATGTAACCAATGATTGGTAAAGATAATTTAAAAAAAAAACTATATAGTAATGTCAGTCAATGTTATCATACAAATTTGAGTATAATAAATTGTAATATTACTAAAATCATTGTTAATACAAAATTTCATGTTTAAATAGTTATTCTTATTTTACAATATATTTATTTGATATATTTATTAATAAAATCATAAAAAATGCCAAATATTTTTACTGATATTATTTTACTAAATAAAAATTATTTTACATATAAAAACTAATAAAATAAATATGATATATATATACCGATTGTTTGAGTCCCTTGTTCTCTAGGCCAACGTAATATTTTATACCAAAATTACAATGATTTATATTTCATTTTCTTCCTAAAAGTCTGAAATAAAATATAATCCCTGAAATCTGTTAGTTGAATTTAAAATTAGTGTACTTGAGAAGAGCACAATTTTGATTAAAGATTTAGGAGAAGTCTCTGTATCGAGATTGGAACTTGGTGAACAAATATAAAATATAGTTTATATGTTATAGTTGAACCCGGTTAAAGTCTACCACATATCTTTTGAATATGGAATAAGCCAAATCGTAGTTCCTTACAAAAGAGTTTAGTCTTCCAATGACGTTTGAGAGGTGTTCTAGGCTTTGTGTAGAAAGTTTTCGAGATGTTTTGAGATGATCCCTTAAACCTGAGGATCCTCCTTATTAATATAAGGCTGAAGTATGTGTCTTTTTCTTCCTTCTAGGCTTTTTCTTTTATTTTTAAGGTTTTTTGTCTTTTATTGTTGACTTTCCTTTTCTGCGCCATTTCCATTTCGTTGTTGACTTCCTATTCTTTGCTGATTTCCATTTATAAAATAGGATGATTTGAATTCAAGAATTGATTTGAAAAGAGGCACCAAACTCTTCTCCAACAATAGGTCCCCCTCAGTTTGTTTATCAAGCGTTTTCCGAGATCAATGAATTTACTAGAGAATAGTTTGCATGAACTATGATTTGACAATTTTTTATGAAACTCGCTACTTGGAGTATATGAACTTTCGTTGCGAGGTGCTATATGTCATAAATAAGTTGTCATGGAAGGGGCTGTCATGGTTAGATTACCATAGACGACGTGTCATAGATGTATTGTCGTAAACGTGTTGTTGCAGATGAGCTGTCATAGACATCATGCTTCTTATTCCAATCAAACTTCTTACTCCGTGGACGGCTGAGCGAATGATATGTGTAAGAAGGTTCTTCCGTGAATCATTTGTTGACTATCTGTCAAGAACAATTCATCGTAGACAAATCGTCATAGACGAGCCATGACAACAAGCCATCTCGAGAAACCTTTTTGACAAGTTTTCGGTCTTGACGCGATCAATATGTTGAAGAAATTGGCGCGACAAAAAAATTGGCGTGGTGTTGTAATCATATGGTAATGCAATCATCATGTTGATGAAATCGGCATACTGAAGTGATTGGCATGTGGATGTGATCATCGTGTTTTTGAAATTGACGACATCTTGCAATTAAAAAGACCAGTGTGTTAAAGAAATCGGTATGATGATGCGACTAATGAGATGAGCGTTTTAATGATGCCATAATCAACATATTGAGTATCTCGATGTATTAATAAAATCGGTGTGCTTGTTGATGTGATCATCATGATGATGTCATGTGAGCATCAAATGCAAAATTAATTATAGCTAAGATCACGATCATAGTGTTATATCGACTGTCCTTTTGTTTTGCTTCTCTAACTTAAGAAACAGATCAAATAATAAGAGATCAAATTCAGTCATAAACGATGTTCCAATCTTCAATAGATGATAATTTTTTTTTCCAGAAATCAAAAGATCATTCTATTACTCAAATGTGAGAGGTGGTCTAGTAAACCTGATCGGAATAGACAACAACAACACAACAACAACAACAACACACACAACAACAACAAAAAATTCTATGAAAAACTCTATTGATCTTAGCTAGAGAATCAACAATAAAGTTTTGTTTTCTAGGGATGTAGGAAATCTCAATGTTTCGAAATCTTTGTTGTAGTGCCTCTATTCTCTTCAGTCCGGTTGAGAAAGTTGGCCACGCTTTGGGGCTCCCCAATCATGGCTAGTAAGACTTTGTAATCCATTCCAAAGTTTTGACATGTAGGAAGATGAAGCATGACAAAGATTCCTTTTTATTGACATGAATATATCGTGTGTATATTAATGGAACAATACATAATGGATCATGTCTTTGTCCATTATATATACGTTAAAAATATTTTTTTGTTTCTTTTAATAGAGTGGAAGGCTCTTGGTATGAATCTAGAAGGGGATATATAAATGAAGTTTAGGTGGCCGGTTCCTATCGTTGGAGGATGACCATCCATACGCAAAATGATAGGTCTATTATCTAGGACTATTTGTAAGTTAGAAACAATTGTTTTTGAGATCTGAGCCTACTACATTTCCTTGCATGTTCCATTTGCGTGGTAGTGCTGGTGTTAGAGCCCACATCCTCAGTTCATATGAGTTTGTGAGTCTTTCAATGATTGTGAGAGCATCATCTCTAATGATTGTTTATCAAGTAAGGAGCCTTGATTCTTTTGATAAGAGGTTCCTCTTGGTCAGTGAGTTGATTATTCCCTTTCTCTTTTCATTAAATCGATACACCATTGAAAAGTTTAATTATCTCTCTCGTGTTTAACAGGGTCTGGTACATGACATAGAGAGGTGAAGGAGTAGACTCTCCACACTAAGTCTGATGCTTGAAGGGCTTCGAAGAAGGGTTAAGAAGGCTTGGATAAATTCAAGATCAAATCATTTGGGTTCCAGAGATTTGAAAATCAGCCTTGGAGGATGCTACTTCAGTAAAGGAATAGGCTTCCACAAAGATGTTGTGGAAAACCCATGGACAACTTCCAAAACGGTAATGCACTGTGCTTTCTCTATCACTGTTTCATCTCTCTTTCGAGTCAATTTACCTCGATAAACGTGCTGATAGATCGTTGCTTTCTTAGACCACAATCTTAAAGAGGAGGATTAAAATATTTACTTTATTATTAATTTTTTCTTATTGTTAGACTTTTTTTGTGTGTTTGCTTGTTTGTCAATGTCTTTTCCTATTTAAAGGAGACCATTAAGATTAATGAAAGATATCCATTAGGAGATCAATATTAAGAGTTAGACGTTGTCTCTAATAAATGTGAGGAATATTTTCGGTTTCTCGAATTACCGAATTGGAATTTTGTTAGTATTCTCGAATAAAATAATATCTTGGTATAGTTTGTCTAATGGTGTCTATTAAATTGGTGTCAAGAGCTGTCAAAACTGTGGAAAAAATGACACGGCTGAAAGAAACCAGTTGGAAGCAACTGTTGGAGGAGCTAGAACGATGGGACAAAGAAGCAAAGGCCAAGGAGAATCAAGAAGATCAAACAGGACCAGTAGGAGGTTCAATGGAAAATTATGACAAATTTGTGGAAGTTCCAATTTTCTATGTCGAAGATCCAGATGCATGGGTTTCTTGGATCGATGAGTTTATTCTGTTCAGAGTTTTACAAATTTTGAAAAAGGGTAGTTTGCATAGGGCTTCAATAGATGGAGGTGCTAGAACATGGTAAATGATGAAGATTCGAGATCTATGTTTAGTAGCTGGGAAGAGCTCAAACTCAGATTGTTCCTGCGATTCAGCAAATGCGAGGAGAAGAATAAAAGGATGGGAAGGTGAGCCAAAGATTGAGTTGTGTGCATAGAACAGAGGGAAATTCTCTTAAGAGATGAATATCACTTATGGGAAAAAATACAGAGGAAGCAGAGAAAGAAGATTCATCTCTCAGTTGTAAAGAAGAGTTGATGGGATTTTTTAACCACAAAGTAAGAACTCTCACCATCAAAAGGAAGAGAATTGTGCTGGATAATTGTGCTTACTTGGTGTTAGGTAAAAGGTAGCTGGGAGAGCAATGAAGATAAGGAAAACTAAGAATCAAGTGAGAAGTGGAGAGAAGCAAAGAGAGAGAGAGAGGATGAGAGAAAGGGAAATAGGGAGTTGGAGCATGTGGGGACATCACTCAGTTTTGAAGAAGCTTGCAAAGTGGAAAAGACACAAGTTCAAACAGAAGCTTCACCTTGAGGACAAGGTGAAAGTTTGGGAAGGAAGTATTGATAGACCATTGCCTCCTTAGGCCACAATCTTAGAATATTTACTTTATTATTATTAATTTCTTATTGTTAGACTTTCCTTTGTGTTTTGCTTGTTTGCCAATGTATTTTCCTATTTAAAGGAGATCATTCAAGATTAATGAAAGTTGACCATTAAAAGATAATAAAAAGAATTAGACCTTTTCTCTAATAAAAGCGAGGAGTGTTTTCGATTTTTTGATTACCGAACTGGAGTTTTGTTAGTATTTTCGAATAAACTAACATTTTGATAGAGATCTCTAGTGGTGTCTATCACGTGCTTGGAGAGTTCCTTCTCACCGAGACTCGCTAGTGCTTTAAAATAACACTCTTTTCTCTAACCAGTTCTTATAGTTGCGTTTGGATACTTCTCGTGCTTCAAATCTTCACTTAAAATAAGTACGGAATAGTCAATTGAAAGATCGATAAACAAAACCATTTATTTAACATTTTGGTGTTATAGCATTGGATATAGTCTACATCACATCCAAGTTGGGATGAGATGTTGCGACGATTATATGATACAAACATGACGAAACATTACTTGTGATGCAGACAAGAAGATCTCTGAAAGAGAGCTAGATTTTGCATGGCTCGGAACCATGAACTTGGTAAGACCAAAGGTAAGAGCCATAGCCCATCCAGCCACCAATCACCACCCTAACGCTTGACTTGAACACACTTGTCTTTCCCAGGACCGCACCTGTCACTCCAAACACCACAATGCCAAGGTGGCTACAATCGCTACGACCGCCATTCTAACCTTATGATTCACTATGAATACAGGTGCAAGAAGTGGCATTGCTGCTCCCACTGAAAACGCTAGCGCTGATGCCATCGCTGCTTGTCCTGGATTTGGTATCCGTTTCTTTATTCTCCTCCTGCTATTTTATGTTCACATATTTTTATATAAATTAAATATCATGTTATTAAGGTTCATGCGCAAGTATCATCCCAAAATCAGTTGGCTATCGCTGTATACCCTATGTTAGAGCTTCAATGGTTTAAAAGGCCAAAATTAATATATTAGAATTTAGATGTAAAACATCGTATATAATTTTTTGTTCATCACAAATACTTTTCAGAATATAGATAGAGTGGAAAATACAAATGAACAATCTTACACATACTGAAGTAAGATTTCTACAATAGATAGGCTGCATTTAAAAAATAATGAGGGGTTATAAAACTTTCACAAAATCGTGCAAAATATATATCTACAGGAAAATATGTAATACTGTTCTTTTTTCTTAAAGTGGGTAAGGTTTAGTATTTAGACACCACATGGTTACTGTGTTCTGTGTATATAAACATTACCTCCTCTTGTTCGTCGATTGCTGATAATGATGTCTTAGTCTCAATAGCTCTCTTCATCTGGGCAGTTTCAATATCCCTTTGTGTGCACACAGAGACAAACTCTCCAATGGCCATACTGCACGCACCCGCTACAAGTCCGGCAAAACCAACAAGCAACATTGCTTTGAACGTCTTTCTTGATAGAAACCAAACACCCATCATGTAGCGATGCGACTGTGGACCAGACCATCGTTGGCTCCGAGCAATGGCAGCTCTTAGCCACTGAGCTCTCTGCATGTAGTCCACTTCCTGTATGGAATTCATGATATGGAGTTCTTACTATGTATAGTTATTAAACTTTGTTTCTATGAGAAGGCTTGTGGAGAGCTCACGCCCTTTTATAGAAAAATAAGGGTAAGAAGATTTATTTATTAATTAGTTAGTTGTTACCTAATAATTTATGTATTTAAAGAGAAGTGAGAGAATAGTGGTAGTAGTGGTGGAAACGGTAACGTTGGACACTATATACTGCTTTAGAGTGGAAAAAGAATCGGATGGATTTATCAATTATATAGGCCACCCAAGTGCCATCGTGAATTCGTGATAAACATATTTGTTAAATGAGTGAATGTGGTGTATGTTTTAAATAATAAGAACTTTTAC
>CAJHQP010007933.1:0-29583 GCA_905132765.1 Moricandia arvensis
CGATTTTTTCTTTTCTTTTTTTTTTTCCCTTTTCAACAACTCTCCCCTTCTTCCTTCCTTTTTCTCTTCCCTTTTTTTTTTTTTCTTTCCCCTTTTTTTTTTTCTTATGGGGTTTTTTTGCCATGCAAGGAAAAAATAAGGGGGGAAAGAGGAGAAGGGGGTTAAATTTTAAATAGGAGAAATACCTTGACTCTCAGTGCCCAGCCATGGCAAATTAGCAGGCTTTAAATGGTTTTTGGCTCGAAAGTTTCAGGTCGTTTAAACAGAATTTTAATGAGAAATTTAAATTGCAAAACTTAAAGTAATAATTCCTTACTCTTATTGAAGAGACCTTGTCATTGTTAATAAAAACACAATTTTTATTTGTTTTCCAAAAACTTCCGCCAAAGAAATGTGACGGTGAGGTGCTGAACCTCCATGTCACATATAGTTGTTACTCTGCCTCTCTAGCGGTCGTTGTAATGATAGTACAGACACTACTACACTACGATCATATGGCGCCGAGAATCAAAATCGCCATCGTTTGTGACGGGAGAGAGAATAGTTGTTTCCCATTATATCTTGGTCGCTCGCCTGCAATCTTTTAGTCTCTCATAGCGTCTCCTCTTCCTCCTCTACCTATTCCGCCTTCCTCATGCGAGTTACGCGCCGAGATTTCTCTCACACTATTGTCTCTCTCGGTTTTTAGCGGTCAGGTAATATTTGTTTCTCCTTTCTAACCTATGAATCGTAATCTCTCTCTATCTCTCTAGGATAGTTTTGGAACTTTTTTAATCGAGTTGAAATTTTTAAAAGCATGAAACTGTACGAGATTCAAGATGCTTGTCTTGTGGAGTGGAGTAGTTTTGGTTGTATGCTTTCAGCTATAGAAATTTTAGCGTTACTGTAAGCAAGAATGAATGATGCAAACAAGTGAGACTTCAACCATTGCGACTTTTGTAGTGGAGTATATAAATGTGGATTTTATGCAACATCGTACCTTATATATAGCGCCGTAAGAACAAAAGAGACTGGATAGACATAAAAACTATTTGAAAATCCCTACAAAATAGTACTTATCAATAACACGAATTTGACAAAAGTTAAATTGTTGTTGCGAATATATTTCACTCAATGATATATGCATAAGTCTCAACAGAAATAGTACTTAGTGCAAACAAAGAGAAGAAATGAATATAAAAGAAGCCTGATGTTAAAGAATCTGAGAAGGGTGCAGATCTTGGGTTCTAAGTAACGACCAAGTGCACCACCATAAAGCTATCTAGGGAGTCAATGAGGGCTCACCAGACGTGGGGTTAGGGTCAGAGCCTAGCGCTGGATCCCACAGAGAATACATAGACTGCTTACTCGCGCTGCAGTGTCTGACACTCGAGCATGAAGGTTCTTCTGTCTGATCTAGTTTCTTCTTTTCTTCTTTCTCTTTCTCTAAATCTTTTTATATATTTTTGGTGTAAGTCCAATGAACCATGATGTTGATAGAGTCGCATCGCTTGTTGTATTCTTTGCTTTTTCGTTTTTAGTATTTGAAGGGCAAGAGTGTAGCGAATAATAGGGTGCAGCAGGCAATTTCGCATGTACCCTTTTCGGCATATATGTTATCATTTCTTTCTGAATAGAATATGGGGTCAATAAATTAATTTACTTACGGCCTAGTGCATCGTTTTGAGGAAATCATCGTCAATATTTTATTTTATAGATGTCGAAGAGAGAGAGAGAAGGAAACCAGTAAAAACACACTTTACTTTCAGACTGCATAGAAGAATGCGCGATCCATATGTAGTGCCAACAGCAAGCAGATAAGTCAAACTAGGTTGGACGGTTAGCTTCGGTCGGCTTTAAACTTCTAGTATTATATGATATAGTTGAGATATCCGACGATGGCGCTAGCGGTTTGCCATGGTAGATTCTCAGCAGCAATATCGAGTGCCAGAGGTCGCAGGTTCGGCACTCTGTCGGCCGGGGTGCGGACTGAAACGCGCGCAAAAAACCTTGTCAGCACATGGCCACGCGTTCGCAGATAGTTTGTAGCCGCGCTTATAGGGTTGTCTGGCAGAGGGGGCCGCCTACGGGGGTGGGGACAACGACTTAAAACATTTACGTACAGACCAATTTTAACGCAGCGAGACGCGTCTATTGGTACTTTGAGGGAGTTCTCGGCCCCGATACAGTGCCCGGGTTTGATGCACGCTGGCGTTGCACGGGGGATTAAAATTTGGGCCATCGCCGGCGACTGGAGGACCGCGTTCGGCGAGGCTGCGTCTGGACCCACTTCTGTGGGCCAGGATACCTCTGTATAATTCAAAAAAAATTGTGATATAGTTGTAGGATGATCCCTTTGGTATCTGCTAGTACCCTATGCAATCAACAAATCTAGAATGATTCTATAGAATGGTTAGATAATAAGTAAAAATTCAAATATATCATAATCTCCTTTTTGACTGCAATAAATGAATAAAAAACATAAGAATAAAACTGTCAAAATAGAAAGCAACATCAGTAACTTTCTCCAGACTTAAATAACACTGTCCCTAGTGTTATCCGTCTCGGTTAGGTGGAAAAAATTAAAACATAATTAAGAGTAATAAGGACTGTCGGAGATACGCAGACTTTGTTATGGGTGTCGATCGATGGTAATGTCATGTCTTTGCCCGATGGTGATGCGGTAATCGACTGATGGTTGTGCTTCGTCGTCGACCGATCGCTTGGTTCTCGAAGTTTTTTTTTATATGAAAATAAATAAAAATACAAAAATTAATAAAATCTTGATGAATAAAATAAATTTAAACAATACCTAATAGTGAGGTTGCCTCCCACTCAACGTTTGGTTATAGTCTTACCTTGACGTTTATGCACCTGTCCATATCCTCTTTGCTCATTTGAGAAACCAGGTACCAACAAAGTTCTTATGGCTTCTTCACCTCTGGTTCTATGGGTGTGCATGTTCTCCTTGGTGATCTCAATTTGACTCACCTCCTCTCCTGAAGGTTGTCAATGTGTTTGTGTAACCAGCCAATGCATGCTATAAGTGGGTATGGATATGTCATCCAATCTCCTGGAGATATCTTCCATCATGCATGTCTTAGAGATGCATAAACTCCATCAAAATTATCTTCTAGCAGCTTCTCGGTTTACCATCCTCTGTCTAAATGGTCCACACTGAAGCGTCGATCGATGGTCGAGCTTGTCCGTTGATCGATGGTGCTAGTCGTCTGCTCCATCTGCGTGCTGTCTATGAATCATATGATGAGTAAGCTCTATCTTTTACTTTATCTCTTCCATGCAACGTAGTTAACGAGCTAATAATTTTGTGACAACCCTCCCGCGTGGACGCTAGCTGGCGCTGCAGCGCATGCGACCCTAACCCCTCCCCTTTGATACAACCTGGCCCGAATTCACCCATAGGCCTCAGCTCACAGGTGGGTTATTGGTGCGCTTGGATTTACTCGAACCCAAGGCCTCACCCTTTAACAAACTCCTACAGAGAAGCTGTCACCAATTATGTGACAGCCCTCCCCTGTGGGATCCAGCTGGCGCTGCAACACATCGACCCTAACGCCCTCCCTTGTGATACAACCTGCCCGAATTCACCGCATAGGCCTCGGCTCACAAATAGATTATTGGTGAGGTTCGAACCCAGGACCTCACCCTTTAACAACTCTCTCATAGAGAAGCTGTCACCAATTAATCTGCAGTTGTATTGATGATATCTATTAACCATTCAACAAATTTGTGACAGCCCTCCCCGTGGGACCGCAGCTGGCGCTTCAGCGCATCGACCCTAACCCCTACCCTTTGATACAAGCTGCCCGAATTCACCCCATAGGCCTCGGCTCACAGGTGGGTTATCGACCCTAACCCCTCCCTTGATACAAGCGCCAACTAGGTCTCACGGGGAGGGCTGTTACAACTTTGTTGAATGGTCAATAGATATCATCAATACTATTGTAGTAGTCATCCATTAACATCTCATGGGCTCTATAGATGCCTTATGCCATGTCATCTACTTTTGCACTACTGTATTTTTTTGTCTTTGACATGGTCCTATCAAAGTTCTCTGCATACTCTGGCAAACAAAACGAGTGTGTCCAATGATGGGCTGCTCTCTGAAGAATGTCTATGATGTCTTCCTTTGAACGTTGAAGATTCTGCATCAATAGCTCGTGCCATTGCATATCTGTCTCAAGCGACGCCATAACTCATCTCTTTCTTCTCCATAATCAAAATTCTCTAGATCAAACACTTCAGGTTCTGATTTGTAACCGGCAAAGTCCTCAGTAGGGTGAGTATTAATCGACAGTAGCAGTGGTGTGTCGATCGATGCTCTGTTGTTATCTGCACGGGTGTGCATGTTGCTGATGTCTGAAGAGGTTTCCTAATCCATTGGCCATTGTGAGTATGTCTTCTACATCTTCCTTGGATACGTTGAGAATTTTCTATCCATTGCTCGTGCATATCCTTCTAGATCCCTTATAATTCTGAACTTATCCGGTCTGAGATAACCATAAAGTGCATTGTATTCTGTCAGATTAGCGTCGATCGATGGTATAAGGCCATCGTCTATCGATGTCGCAAACAAGGTTACTTTGGATCCTCTGAAATTTCCAGCTTCCTCTAGTGCAAGAGCATGGTACTCAATTGCTTCTTCTTCAAGATAAAACTCATAGCAATCTGGGTTAGCTGTATCATTCCTTAGGTCAGGGTTGTCGTTGATCTATGTCCAAGGGTGGGTGTCGACCGACTGTTGTTTTCGCCGTCGCCCAATTGTAAGGGCTGTGTGTCGATCGATGCTCCATTATCCAACTCATTCTCTTGCTCTAAATCGCAGAAACATGTAGCCACAAGTCCTGGTTCATGAACCAAATCGATGAGAGCAGTCTTGGTTCTAGTTTGAACATGCTCATAGTAGGTATTTTGATTAATAAGAGATGGATACAACCTGTTTGTCTTCATGTCGCATACTACTCCTACGTGGTCATGAAAGCTCTTCCAAGTAGCCTGGATGAATGTTGCTCCACTTAGACGTCCAAGACATGAAAGTCTACAGCAATTAGAGCATCACCGATTTACACTTGGAGGTCTTTGGCTATGCCTCTTGAATTCAATTTAGAGCAATCCAAAAAAGTGAAGGAATCACTAGAAGGCTCCACCTTTAAGCTTAGCACCTCTGCCATGGTTCTTGGCATAATGCTTACTGAAGAACCGATGTCGCATAGTGCATGAGGGTAGTTATGTCCCTTGATGTTGCAGGGAACCACAAACTTCCAAGGGTGCGCTTCTCTTCCCGCAACTTAACCCTCTGCTTTATCTTCTCCTCAGATGATTGAATATTCTTTCAATGTCCTCATCAGTCTCTTTGGTTCTCTGAAGAACATCCACAATCTTGAGTGCAATAAGCTTCCTCAAATGGAGTTTCTAAAGGGATTCTAAGGACTCTCTTTGTAAAGTTTTCCAACTCTTTCTCATTAGCTTTCCTTCTAAGATGCTTAGGCACCTTATTCTTTCCTCTAGGATGTCTTTCCATAGCTTCTTCAATTACTTTAGGGATTGGTTATCTATCTTTATGGGTTTGGGTAGGGTGGGTTTCAAATATCTAATTATTTTATTTAAGACTCATGTCTATGCTTGGTAACCGACATCCTTTTGTTTCGATTTGCCCGTCAACGATGGTGGGATCTGGCTGTCGATCAATGTCCATCTCTTCACATGATTCCACAGATTCTTCAGGTACCATCGATCGATGGTTAGCTTTGGATGTCGCTTAATGGTTGTTCGAACATGTCAGGGGATTCTCACGAATTTCTTCCTCTTGGTGCCCAACTTCTTCCACCAACTTACGAAAAATTATCATCTATGATGGCACTGACGTGGTGGCTTCTGTCCAGACTCAATCTTTTCCTTGATCAAAATTTTTTGTCTCCTCACAGCTTCACTTATTCGAACCACTTGATTCTCTAGATTCTTCACATGGGTGTTGAGAGCTTCAAATTAGTGTTGAGGTTGGTATAGATAGCATAAATATTTCCATTGATATTCACTGTTATCTTTTGTTGTCCTCCAGAACCTTGTCAATCATGGCTTGAATCTTGTTCTCTTGTTCTACTGCTGTGATCATTGGTTGTAGCTATTCCTATGACCATTGCCATAAAAGTTTCTGTTGCTCTGGTTCCCATATCTCTGGAATCCATTTCCACCAACAAAGTTCACATCTTCTTCTTCTTCACCTTCTCATTTTCAGTTCCTATAGCTTCTACACATTCTACGAACCTAACTTGCTTCCACAGAAACCTCTGAACACTATCCAACTTGGCTTTTACTTCTTCCATCTGATCCTTGGTTAGTGTAGGGGCTGATTTCCTCCTCTCATGATCATTGTTCTTGGTGCTATTGCTGGCTGCCAAATTCTCTATCAATCTGGTAGCCTTCTCTGGACTCTTAGTGCAAAAATTTCCTTTGATGGCTATGTCTAAAACCATCTGGTATGATAGCTCAATACCTCTGAAGAAAGTGGTTAGAAGTTTCACTTCATTGAATCCATGGTGTGGACAATCGCTTTGGTAGGAATTGAATCTGATCCATGAGTTTCTAAAAGATTCTGCATGCTCTTGTGTCAATGTAGCAATTATGCTCCTCAAATCCTCAGCTCTAGCATCATCAAAGAAATTACGCAAGAAGGCATTTTTGATGTCTGTCCAGGATGTAAGAGATCCCGATGGTAGCTGCTTAAGCTAGTATGAAGCATCTCCAGCGAGCGAATATTTAAAGAGCGTGCATTGAAGGTAGTCCTCAAAGACTCCATTAGCTTTGATGGCAGACACAAGATCCTCGAATTCCTCCAAATGATCCATTGGGTACTCATGAGAATGACCATGAATTGGTGTTTGTGTCATTAATGTGAAATAAGATGGCTTCAAGTCACAATCATTCTTCTGAAAAGATGGACGACGAATAGCAGATCTGTTGGCATAAAATTGATTTGGATGGTTGTAGTCAGCCAACGTCCTAGGTTGAGCAGCCTGGGCTTCAGCTCAAGCTTGAGCTATAACATCTTCTTCTGGTTTAGGGATTACAATCCCCTGATCGTCAATTCTCTGACATGTTGCATTACGCAGACGACCAAAAATTGAGGTCATACATGTCCCCTCTCTCATTTCTAGTTACGATCAGCATAGCAACCATCTCTGCTCAGGAATCACCGTCGATCGATGCCTTGGTATTGGCGTCGGTCAATTCCAGCAGATGAGTGTCGATCGACGAAGAAGAGTTGGTGTCGATCGATGCTTATTGTTTCTCCTTGCAGATGCTACGTTCAAGTGCTATTGGTTCCGAGAAAATTAAGTATTTTTCCTTGTTGTTTCTCCTTGTAGAAAACCTAGAAAAACTTGCAAAACAAATCTAATGGCAATCCTTGCTCCCTGACAATGGCGCTAAATTTGATATGTGCTCAAATTACCCTAGAGCTACTGATTACTCTCTCAATGAAGAGATTCAGCTGTAGTACTCTGGGATTGAATCCACAGAGAGTGGGGCACACAATATATTTTATAATCGACTTAGTTATGCTAGACAATTAATAAGACTTTAAAAATAAGTAACATAAGAGAGGTTGTTGGTTTGTAAACAAGTAAGAAAAATAACTAGATCTAAGGGTTTCAGTTAGTGAATTATAATGGATAGAAGCCAAGGGGTTTCAACCATAGAACATGAATTCAATTAGTTAGATATCAAATTATATCAATCCTATGGCTAAGCCCAGAGTCTACAACTTTCATGTGTAAATTCGGAATGACCGTCGATCGTTGGTATGAAAATGGCATCAATCAATGGCTTTCTTAGTCAAGCATTAAAAGATCAAATTCGATCGGTTCACTTAGAATTACTAGACCACTCTCTTGATTGTACCTAGTAATTTAAGCTCAATAAGATTTATTCAAGTAACTTTCCTACTCTCGTAGTGCCAATTATCCAAAGATCAAGGTTCTACGTAGCTAATCAAGATCACAAGCAATAAGTACAATCGTGATGATAGACCTAATAATCACCCTAAGCAATTCTATTGTTTGGCTAATCCATCAAAACCATTAATAAACCCTAAATCTAACAAGGTGACTTCTCAGACATAGCTAAGCAGAACATAATCATAAACATAAAAGAATGCATAAGATAAAAATATGGATAGAAAATGGGGTTCCAATACAAAGTTTGAGAAGTCTTGATCTTCTCCCAAAAAACCCTAATTTACTTTGTTTGATATGAAAAGTATCTAAAGCTCCTCTTTGCATAAAACATTGGCAAATATAATATAAACTACAAAACTCATCCAGGTGCAATCTTGTAATTTCTGTGATTTAGGTTTCAAGCCAGTTACTTTGTAAATCGGGCTACTGCACTTTGATCGTTGATTGACGGCAAGGGTGTGTTGTCGATTGACGCAATGCTCTGTCTCGACTCGTAATTTGCTGGATTTGACCAGCCACATGATTCCTCTCTCTCTTTCTCTCTCTCTGAGCTCTAGAATGCCTCATAATATCTAAAATGCTCCAAAATGTACGTGGACCTAAAAAGAGTCTAAAATATATTCTACACACATAACAGACTCCAAATAGGGCCTATAATATGGTCTAGAACATGTAAATATTAACACCTATCAACCGTGCTTCATTTTAGGTGGGAAACATATTTTCCAACAAAAAGCCTTTAAGGAAGAAACTGAAGGCCATACTCTGGAGACGTCCTTTCTCTGTTAGGGAAAAATCTTTCCACTTGACATCTAGATTTAACCAAGTATTTTTCCATTATTAAGTAAAATGCCATCCATCGTGATATACTATCTGAACTCAACCTAAAGGTATGCTTTCATTAATCTTCACATCATGGGGTCCACCAACGACCGAAGTGCCTGTAAATTACATGTTCTGGAAGTTACATTAATGAGAGAATCCACTGTAAGGTCAGGGAAAAGGTTCTATTGGTTTATGTTTGCTGGTCTCGGGAGATTGGTTGGGAGCTAGAGGTCATTCTAATACTGAAATAACTGATCATGATTCCCATTCTTTGATTAGTCATTTGCTAACTAAAGATCTAGTAGAGACAATACTACGCCTGCCATACGGGTACGATCTAATCGGTTCCAGGGGTGATGCATTCCTGAAATATTGTCCTTTGAAAACATGGGAAAATAAAATATTCGCTCTCTCTATCAATCTCCAAAATTGCTTTCCAAGCATGGCCATATTAAAATCCGTAAGGTCTTTAAATCATAACCTCCTTTATCCTTGTGAGTACATAGTTTATCGCATGATTTATAGGGTATCCATTTGGTATTATCCCCTGAACTCCACCATAATTGCGGCCACTGCACTCATTTGCTTCTTAATCACCATTTTTGGTATATGAAAGCAAGACACTACATGATTTGGCAGAGCCATCACTACCTATTTTATAATCAGTTCATTTCCCCCTTTAAAAACTTAAAAAACTATCCATTTACTCTATTAATTAGTTGATCTTTAATAAAATAAAAACTTGAGTTTTTGATCCTCTAATCTCTCAGGTATTCCCATATACGATCCCATCTCTCCCAAATTTTGTATCCCTAGAATATCTTGGAGTTCATTTCTAATGGGTTCCTCGAGATTATGTCCAAATTGGATGGACGATTTCTGGAAATTTACCTGCTGACTCGACACCCCCTCTACAGAAGAATTGACTATCATCATCAAAGATCATATGAGATATTGGGGGACAAGCCCGTGCCACCTTCATATCCTTCAGTTGTTTCTCTCTCTCAGCCTTTTTGATATTCGCGATCAATTCTTCTGTACACATAATAAATAAGTAAAGGGACGATGGATCACCCTACCGCAAGCCCCTATGTGGAATAATATGCCCTTTTGGTTGACCATCAAAAATACTCTGTACTGTATCAAACATATACATTCCATCATTAGTTGAATCCATTAGGGGTCAAAACCCATCTTATGGAGTAACGCCTGGATAAAAGTCCACTCCACCATATCATAAGTTTTACTCATGTTCCTTTTTATGGCCATAAACTTATTCTTGCAAGACTTATTAGTCTTTAACCTATAAGACTTTTAAGAATATTATCAAAGATCAATCTTCCATGCTAACTCTTTATTGGTTAAATTTGAATTTCCGTGTGGCATAGTTAGGGATGCTTTAAACAAAACTCTTTTATATGATAGTGATATACCTTTTTCAATTTTTTTATTAACATATATGATTTTTAGTGTTTTCAAATTGTTTTTTTTTAACTAAGCTTCTTTCCATAAAATTATTCTATAATCAAGTGAATTTTTAGAAAATAATTTTTAATTTGTTAGTCTTTTCTTTTATTTTTGAGTTAGTTTGAGTCAAAACTTGTCGGGAATATGGACCTTATTATGTGATTATCTTAACCACCATTGTGCTTTTAGATGTCCTATTCAGTGACCTTAGCAGTAGACGAATGACACACACGCGGATATGGAACACCCTGACTTTGGATCTCATTTTTCTCCAGAAAATTTTGGCTTGTCGAGGTTACTCTGGAAATACTTAACTCAACTTAACTTAAACCTAAAAATGACTGTAATTCTTCTTGTTATGGACATTAGATCAGAGAAACGAGATTACTCTCATGAGTTCTTGTTTTTTTGCCTATTTTGCTGATCCTGAGTGGCTAGCTCATCTTTAGCTAGTTCCCACCTTGAACCCTAACTCTTCATTCCACCTTTACGCTTTTTGTTTTTCAGTGTTAGATGTGCAGATATGTGCAAAAGGGTCAAAATCAAAGCAATCTGACGACCTTTGGAAAATAAAAAAAATCGTACAAAAAGACTCTCGGATAAGGAAAGAGATGGAGTGAAAGCTGAGATTTGAAATTTGCCCATTCCCCTCTCTCCCCGATCTCACCGTCCTCTCTCACCAAAACTCATGACCCATTGAGTCTTCCTGGTCGCCCTTGGTTATTCCCAAAACGCCAATAGGCTTTCGACGAGATAGTTGTTTGTTTTCGTAAAACCAAGGATTCAGAGACTGAAACCCGGATCGGAAAAATATGGATCACCAAACCAAAACCACAAGACAGGGTTCACCTTAAACACAACCAGTAAAGTAGAGAAACCCAGGAAGAATCGATATTCTTTCTGTCCGTAAGGGGTGGACAGACACGAGAAGAGGAAGGAGAAATGAGCAAGCAAAACGGAGAAGAGACAAAACAGAATCTCTGATAGGACTAAGGTATGTTCGGCTTAGAAATTTTATCAGACTTGTAATTTTTCGTAGAAAAGGAATGAAAACGTCATGGAAACTTCTGTAAACATTAGGGAACTTAGAATCTAGGTGGATAGTCTAGCAAGCTGAGTCTTAGGCGATTTTTCCGGTCTTTTTCTATTGTTCCTTAACTCTCCACGCAGAACTTGCAAACCGATTTAATCTCTCTTAAAGTCGGGAACGATCATCACACATTGAAGCATACTCATCTTGCTTCCTAAAGAAAGAAATAACTAGAGACAAGAACGTCATCTTAAAATCGACTAGTTCCTAGCACTTTTCTTAAATAACAAAGCCGTTCCAAGTCGCCACATTGAAACAACCAAAAATCACAATCCTAACGTCGTCTTTAAATCAACCCAGATTGTCGATCATTTGTCCTAGAAAGAAAAACATACACAACCCTTCGAAAGAACAGTTCATCCGTTTTCTTTTGTAAAAGAAAAGGAGGGAGTAGGTGTGTATACTATACTCGTATACTCTCATACTTCAAAAACGTTTTGCCTCGGTATCAAGAAAAATCTTTTGACAAAACAAACTCTCACAGCAACAGGTACATAAACACCTAGGCAATACGATGCCTCATCAAAATCGTCCCAAAAGCAATTGACAATCTAAGATTCGTCTAAATCCTAGCAACGTATCCAAACCGTCACAAATATAATCTCAGGACTATACAGCATCTCTTGTCGCTGTCATGCGTTTAGAAACCATGTACCAATATCAAAGTGAAACTCGACGATTAGCAAAACTCCTCAAGATCTTTTTGACTTAATAAAATGAGTATCGTATAAATGTCAAAATTATACGAGAAATCTTCAAGCATCAAAGGGTTACTCTCAGTTTCCGTTGAACCAAGTGAGTCACGTAGAATCATCAAATTTTTTTTTGCAACAAAGCAAAATTGAGAACCCAGGTGGCAACAAGCACAACAAAGGGAACGCTTTCTCCCTGCTCGTTGACTAGATTTACCGCTGGTTGATCGATTCGTTCTGCCCAAGAAACCTACGAATATGTTGCGCTACTTGATAGTAACGAAATAAACTCCATGAGTGTCACCAAGCGACTTTCACCAAAGGATCGAAATCAAAGTAGGAATGTTTCTCAAAAAATCTGCCGAACCATTGCTGTTTGAATATCTCAATACAATACGCCAATCACCCATCACTATTGTATTACAAAAACGATTTATATGAAACTATCTATACGAAACAAGATCGGTATCATGCAAAACGACTTCGCAATACAAAAATGCAAATGAGGATAACCTAATCCTCACTCGCAAACATCACGAGTAATTTGTGAGAAACACTCCATTTTCTCCTATGAGATGTCAAAAGAAGCGACTTCGTACAATCAGATCAAGTCATAAGAAGCGACTTTTGAAATTAAACATAATTTTTTTATGATAAATTTTTGTTCGTATAACAAAAATAAAAACCAATAACGAATCCGTATGATCCGACTTTGGATGACCAATCTACACTTTATCTCTTGACACTATGTTCTAACAGATCTAATTCTTTAGCCGTGCGGCTCGCTGGCTTCTGCCTTTCACTTCCCTCGGTTACATCCGAGCAGGAAATCGTCCCGCAACTGACTTTGCACGGATTCTATATATCAAGCCTCTTAGGCTTCATCTTCCTTGGACAAAGACAAAAAAAAATTCGTACGACTAAAGGAAACGTTGTATGAAACATTCATCATATAATGACATGGTGTGTTTATTGTTCTAGCAGGGTATAAATATCCTAAATAATTAACTATCAAATCAACCCTTAATCCTAACACACAAATAATACTCTTGCCAAGAGAGATCAAGTGTAGTACTTAGGGATCAAATCCACAGAGAGCAACGTCACACAATAGATTTCTTATTTCTAAAGAATAAGCTAGGAAGCTATATATATCAGTAGCAAGTAATCAATTAAGGAAATATTCCTTATCAAGAAGTATAGATAAAATATGGAAATATGATAATAATGCAAATATAGAAATATGACAATAATGCAAATATGAAAATATGTTATTAAACTTAACTAAGATGTAATATGCTAGATATAGGGTTTCATGCTTAATGGATTATAGAGAATAGGAAGCACATAAATGTAAATATTCTAGAACTCAATATTAAATATTATGACCCTTTTAACTCCAACTCTCGTATGCGAGTAAGAGGAAAGAACATCGATCGACGGCTGATGCCAGATGTCGATCGATGGTGAAATCAGAAGGAAGTGTGAACGAGATTTGATATGCTCACCAAGTTAATTAGACCAGCTCTCGCATGCGCCTAACAACCTAGTTCAATGGAGTCTATTCTGGCACAGAACCTACTTTCGTAGTCTTCTATGTTCTACTTTCGAGATCCTAGCTAGCTACTCTATAATGGAAGCATTTAACTCAATTGATGGATATTATCTCAACCTAGCAATCCTACTTTTGGGCTAATCCATGATTGCCATCATTCAACCCTAAATCTAGTTGATGACTACTCAAACATAATTAAAATAAGAACAATAGTCTGAATATAATGCATAGATAAAATACTCGGGTTCCAATACTAAGGAGTTATGAATCTTCTCCTCTTAAAACTAAACTATCTTTCTTAACTCTCTCCAACTCTCTACTCTCCACCCCACTTTTCTGTGTGTAATACATAAAGTATAAATATAAAACCCTAAAATCTAGGTCAAAACTCGTCAAGGGTATCTTCGTCATTTTTCTATAACTTGGGCTTGAGATCGGTTGCCTGCGAATTGGTCATCGATCGTTGGCAAGTATGCAACATCAATCGATCTTGGTCTTGTACCATCGGTCGATGCCAAGATAGTTTCGTCGATTGACGATTGTCTTGTAATTCGACTCTCTCAATGATCAACTACGGATTCTTCTCTTCTAAATGTTCCAAAAGCTCCAAGTATCTCCATATATCTCCAAAGCGTACCTGGACCTGTAAAGACCTTAAAACATACCCTAGACTCATATAATAGACCATAAATAGAGTCTATAACTGGTAATAAATAGGCTACCAACTTTCCCCATACTTAACCTTTTCTTTCCTCTAGCAAACAAGCCCGTGAAAGAGGTTTTGATAAGCGAAGACTCACATAATGTCTAAGTATAACTGTCACTCTACTTTGTTGCAACCACATCCTATCAAGTCAATAACAGAGAAATTTATATACCCTATCCTAGTATAGCAACCAAATCTATTTACAAACAACTTAGCGAATACTAGTCTGACTCACTCCTCTACTGATTTCATTTCTTTGCCTAAAATTGCAGACTTTACCTTGGGAGTACCGATCAAAAGATATATGGACTCTTACCCCTGCAAGAATCTGAGCACATAGGTAGTCTTCTCTGATTCCTTTCTTCTCTCTCTTCTCACTTCTTCTTAGTCAAGGTCTCCCTTCTTTTGAGGGTATCATTTTATTTTTTTAATTCACAGAGATATTTGGACAGGTTTCAATGAATCAAGCCCTAATGGTTTTTGCCACCAGATCATGCTCATATCTTTTTGACCTTTATCTCTTTCTAGAATCATATGAATCAAGCTTTAGTGGTTGCAAGCCACCAAATATTGTTCGACTCCTTTACTCTGAAGGGGAGAGAGAGGGGAATCAGAAGCACATAAATTTTTACCTTCCAGACTTGCAGAAGGAATCCGATCCAGTATATACCAAGCCCCAAAGCAAGCAAACAATGTCAGAATTAGTATGGGAAATCAGCTTCGGTCCTTCAAACTTTCTAAGCAAGTGTTATATACTGGCAGGATGATCCACTTTGGTATCTCTAGTAATCTCTGTGAACAACCTTCTAAGAATGGTGCTAAAGTGTGGTTAGTCAATAATAAATCTTATCATAGTCCCCTTCTTGACTCAATAAAACTTTTTGAAAAACTTATATAGATAGAGTAAATAAGACTTAAAATAAATAAATAGCGTTAGCGATGATCTCCTTAGCAACCTCCACTGAATGCATTCTCCTTTGTAGATTCTCGATACTGCGCTGTAGCATTCTAAGTCTGGCAGCTGTAGTCACTGTATATCCTCCAATTGCTGAGAAATATCTTCCTTCATCAGGCTATGAGAAAAAATAATCTCATTGAACATGTCTTCTAATTTTTTTTCTGCCGCAGACTTCTGTCTATCGAAATCAGTATCGATTGATGGCATGATGCTGGCGTCGATCGATGTCGCTCTCTTTGCTCCAATCACATGCTCTCTTTGAAAAATATCTAAATCTTGCTTCATTTCATCCATGCGTGTAGTCAAACCGGTGAGGCACTTGTCTATGGGATAGTAGAATTCATCAAGCCTCTTGTAGAAATCATCTAGTGACATCTCTTTAGCTTTGTATATCTGTTCAACAATTTCATCAATCTCTGCTCTGTTGTATGTCTCTTGCTTCTACATAGACATAGCGGTCTTTGCTGCATGTTCTGGTAAACATATGTAGCTCTGATCAAACATAGTAGCTCTTTCTAGAATTGCCATGATATCTTCTTCTTGCACATTCACAACTCTTCCGTTTATAGCTTGTGCATTGCCATTCTCATCTTTGTAGACGCCATACTCATCTTTCTATTCCCAATATTAAATTCTTCTGCCATTTGCATCATAAGCTCTATGTCCATGCTCCACATCACCATCTATCAGTAGTGGGTTTATCCAATTGACTGATTGTGGACTTCCTAAACCAAAAGTGGTTCACCCCTGGAATGGTGTCGATAGATGCATGATGGCTGGCGTCGATCGAGTTTTGATGTTTGGGAGTGCATAGATCCTTGTGGATCGGCACGTTTTTCTGTTCTTTGTTGTCGATTGATGCTTGCAGTCGTGGGTCGATCGAGGGCTGTTGTGCAAATAAAGCTCTTGATCCAGTAGGCATAACAAGGGCATCTGCGATATCCTCCTTAGGTATGTTTAAAGTTCTTCCATAGAGATCTCGTGCGCGTCCTTTTGTATCTCTCAAAATTCCAAACTCATCTGGTCTGAGATAACCATCATCTGCATCTTCTGTTCTTGGCTCTTGTTCTGGTTGCGTCAGATGTTGCTTGAAGGCAAGGAGGTGTTGTCGATTGATGCTTGATTATCCATTTTCACGTTCATTACCCAACCAGCTTCTTCTAGTGCAAAGCTGTGATACTCAATCAACTCTTCCTCTGTGTAATCTATATCGTATTCTTCAATCCTATCCTTGGTATGCCTGATGGGTGTAGATCGATGGTTTATGGTGACTGTCAATCATTGCTCGATAATCAGATTGTTGGCCGACAAGATTCCCAGCTCCATTAGCCATCACAACTATATCCGCCACATCTTCTCTCGTGACATGAAGAATTATGCCATCCATAGCTCTTACGTGACCGTTTGGATCTCTCATAATACTGAACTCATCTGTTTGTAGATAACCATATTCCCTCTCGCGTTCTGCTGCTGAATCTACTTCGGACTTTGAATTACAACCAGTATCAATTGATGGTGATTGGCTACCATCGATCGACGTCGAGTTCCCGAGGTGATGGAAAACATGAAAAACACTAGCCTCTTCCATAGCAATCCCTTGTTGTTCGATCATCTCTTCTTCTCTGTGATCTTCGTCATACTCGAGGTAGGCTGGGTTATAATCGAGATCTGCATGGCAAGTGTTGATCGGTTCTGAATGGTGGATGTCGATATGCCTGAGCGTCGATCGATTGCTTAATTGCAAGCTCATCGATCGATGGAATGGGTTGGGTATCGATCGATGCTCCTTCTTATGATTCCTCATTGAACTCATAATCGCAAAATCATGTAGTCACAAGCTCTGCATCATCACACACTTCAATCAGAGTAGTTTTGTTCTTATTCATGACAAGTTCGTAAAAAATATTTTGATCGATTAGAGATAGATACAACCTATTTAACTTCATATCGCAGATAACTCCCCACAATGGCAATGAATTCTCTCTCAAGTAGTAGCGAAGAGTTCCAATATATCCTGATGTCCATCACATGGAAGTCTACTGGGACTAGGGTGTTGTTAATCTGCACTGGAACATCTTTTACCATCCCCCCTGAGTTCACTCTTGAGCAGTCTACAAATTTGAAAGAATCATTGGAGGGTTCCACTTTCAGGTTCAGCTCCTCTGGCCATATTCTTTGGCATAATGCTCACTGATGATCCAGTATCACAGAGGGCGTTGGGATATTCGTTGCCCTTGATGAAGCATGGAACCACAAACTTTCTAGGATCACTTTTCTTCCTCAGACAAGTCCTCTGCTTTATCTTCTCTCTGAGATATTTTAACATTATCTCTATATCATCATCTGTCTCCCTTGCTTCCCTAAAAAACATCCATAATCTGTGAGTATAATAAGCTTCATCAAAAGAGGTATCTAGAGGAATTTTGAAAACTCTTTTGGCAAAGCTATCCATCTCTCTTTCATTAGCTTCTTTGTGTTAAGTTTTGGGGATCTTTTGCTTTCTCTTGGAGTGTCCCTCATCTTCTCTATCAAGATCCCTAGATTCAGACGTGTCTGTATTATGTTCCAAAACTGTTACAGTTGGACGGAAAATCAGACTAGCATTGAGGTTCGGTAGTCGAACTGGATTTCTCCTATGTCGATTGATGCTAAGGTTGCACTGTTGATAGATGCTTTTATTGCTCTGTCGATCGATGCTTAGACGTCTGTGTCGTTCGACGTTAGGCGATTCACATGAAGCGACTGATACTGTAGGATTTGCTGGCGGTTGATGCTCATTGCTTGATGTCTATCGATGCTGATGAGAAGTGCCGAATGACATGGAATTTTCCAACACGAAATTCGCTGTCTTGGAGCTTCTCTCTCATAACTTCCTGCCAGAAATCATCATCAATTAAATTCATTGACGTGGTGCTTTTTTTCAGCCTCCATTTTCTCCTTGATCAAGCTCTCATGCCTCCTAATGATTTCATTTGTTTGCATCACTTTGATTCTCCAATTTCTTCACATGGGTGCTGAGGTTTTCGAACTTGGCATTGAGGTTGAGGTACAACCATCTATCTTCCCATTGGAAATCCACAGTCATCTTTTGTTGTCCCTCTAAAGCTATGTCAACCATTGCTTCAATCTTTATTTCCTGAGCTTTTGGAGGAGGATTCTGGTAGTAGGAGGATCCATAAATCCTGTTGTTGTTGAAGGGCCTTCGCTGTAAACTTTGATTAAAGTTACTCTTTTGACCAATCCCATAGGAGTTCCTGTTGAAACCTGGATTCCCTTGTCTCTGGAAACCATTCCCATCAATGTAGTTCACATCCTCTTCTTCAATCTCATCATCTCCAGTCGCTATTGCTTCTACTTCTGCAAAAGTAACCTGCTTCTTGAGAAATTTCTGAACACTATCTAGTTTTGCCTTGACTTCTTCAATCTGCTTCTTGCTCGCAGCTGAAGCTGATTTACTTCTCTCAAAATCTGAGTTCATGGTACTGCTGCTGGATGCCAGATTCTCAATCAATATCGTAGTTTCTTCAGGACTCATAGTACGAAATTCCTCTCACTAGCTGTGTGCAAAGCCATTTGATACTATAACCCAATACCTCTTAAGAAAGTTCTAAGAAGCTGCACTTCGTTGTGCCCGTGATGTGGACAGTCTCTCTGGTATGACTTGAATCTGTTCCAGAAATTTCTGAAAGACTTTGAAGGTTCTTGTAAAAAAGTAACAATCTTGATCCTTAGATCTTTTGCTCCATTCTCATTCTGAACCAATACAATGTCGCAACCATCTGAGCTCGTCTGTTGTCGTCGATCGATGCATGTCGCTGTTCCGCATGCACCGACCGATGCTTGTCGTCTTTCTTTGCGGATCGTACGTGCAAGCTTCTCTGGTATGAGAATAGTAGTTCTTGTCCTTTATTGCTCTTGTACTCTTTTGCATGTACCTGAAAAACAAAGAAAAGAAAAATCCAGTAACTTGAAAGTAAAAACAAACATAGACTAAATCATAGAAATTGAATCTAATGGCGATCAATGCTCTCCGGCAACGGCGCCAAATTTGACATGCGTGTTTATTATCTAGCAGGGTATAAATATCCTAAACAATTACCTATCAAATTAACCTTAATCCTAACGCACAAAATAATACTCTTTGTCAAGAGAGATCAGGTGTAGTACTTAGGGATCGAATCCACATAGAGCAATGACACACAATAGATTTCCTTATTTCTAAAGACTAAGAGAGAGTACCTATATATATTCAGTACGAGTAATCATTTAAGGAATATTCTTATCATGAAGTATAGATGAAAATATAGAAAATATGATAATAATGAAATATAGAAATAAGAAATCATGCAAATATGTTCTTAACCTTAACTTAATGTAATTTGCTAGATCTAGGGGTTTCAGGCTCATGGGTTATAGGGAATAGGGAGCACATAAATGCAAATATTCTAGAATCAAATATTAACTATTCTTGCCCTTTTAACTCAACTCTCGTATGCGAGTAAAAGAAAAGACCATCGATCGACAGCTAAGGCCTGATGTCCGGTCGATGGTGAAATCATAAGGAAGTGTGACGAGATTTGATATGTTCACCAAGCTAAGTAGACCAGCTCTGGGATATGCTGTTCAATGGAGTCTATTTGGCACAGAACCTACTCTCGTATTCCGTCCATGTCCTACTTTCAAGATCCTAGTTAGCTACTCTAGAATGCATGCATTAATCACAACTCAGTCGATGGATATTAACCTGACCTAGCAATCTTACTTTTCGGCTAATCCATGATTGCAATCATTCAACCCTAAATCTAATTGATAACCACTCAGACATAATCAAAGCAAGAACGATAATTTGAATATAATGCCTAAATAAAATACTAGGGTTCCAATACAAATCTCCCAAAGAAGTTATGAATCTTCTCCCCTTAAAACTAATAACAGAAAATTAAACTCTCTTTTTTTAACTCTATTCAACTCTCCACCAAACTTTCTGGTGTGTAATATATAAAGTATAAATATAAAACCCTAAATCTAGGTCAAAACTCGTCCAGGGTATCTTCGATATGTTTCTCTAACTTGGGCTTGAGATCGGCTATCTGCGAATTGGTCATCGATCGATGGCAAGTGGTGCAACATCGATAGATCTTGGTCTTGTACCATCAGTCGACACCAAGATAGTGTCGTCGATCGATGACTGTCTTGTAATTCGTCTCTCTCAATGATCAGCTACATATTCTTCTCCTCTAAATGTTCCAAAAGCTCCAAGTATCTCCATATATCTCCAAAAGATACCTTGACCTGTAAAGACCTTAAACATACCATATACACACATAATAGACCCTAAGTAGAGCCTATAACATAGCCATAAAATTGGTAATTATAGCCTATATCATATAACAAAACGTGAAAATGGAAAATCGGTTTCTACAACTATCGGCCATCTTAACACGGAAAGCTTCGGCATACTTGGCCTATCAATCTTGAAAACATACTTTTCCCTCGGCCAATTACACCTTCCTGTAAAGGTTTGAACCAGAATTCGACATCCCCTTTAGGAAATTCTAAACTATCATGACCTTAATGTTAAACGAAATGCCATGGTCTGATCCCTTGACCAGCAACGTCCTCGGCTATGCGTCTGAACACATCTTTCCTCCAAGCCAAACATTTGAGCAGCCACCTCTCCATCCAATCACTTAAACAGCAAAATGACAATCCACAATTTTTCTAAAAATGCCAATTGACGATTACACAAATAATTATCGTATAACCCATAATCAGAAATTATACAATAAGGTCTTCACAACGAGACTCAGTCTTAATAACCAAAAGGTTAACGGAAATCTTGAACTTGTCGAAAAGTCAATCAAGTTCTATATACTCCAAAATTCACTTAAAGCCTGCAATATTTTACCCATAAGAATGCGGCATGTAAGGAAAACTCGTAACAAAGCTCTTGTAGCCATACGAAACATCCTTAAGAATATACGAAATAAATATCGGAGGTCCAAATCTTCACAAAGCTCAGTTAAGGAAAATGCTTCTTCCCAGGAACGAATCTAAGCGACCCTTGGTACTAATTCCTCTATCATAAATCAAACTATTTAACATCCAAACAAGAACAAACAATTTTGGCTGCGAACATCCGCAGACAAACCAATATGTTTCCCCAACGCAGGCGACTCATAACGAAACATCTTCAAGCCCACGAAAATTTCAAGACAAAATGCGGCATACAAAAGAAAAAATAATCTTCAGCATTGCGAGACGTCGCATATGCCAGAAGAACCATTTTCGACAAAATTACCTTCCTCGATAAAAACACCTTCTTGGAAGACCAAACAGTCATACACTCTAACATCTTCTCAAACATGTATCCTTCGTGAAGAATCAAAACGGTAATATCAACCATTATGTTTGTTGCTTATCAGAGTAAACTCTTAACGTCCTAAACAGACTAAGGCATCTCATAGAGATATCTCGAATACATCCGACACAAGGATAATAAAGATATAAAAGAAATCTGAAATTTTGGTCAGCACTTCCAGACGGCATAAAAATTTTCTTTGGAGAGAAGCTCGATTCTTACCAGAAAAGTCGTATAAGCCGAGAACCTATCATGGACTTTAAATCGGTACATAATCAGGTCAAAAACGATACAGGAAACGTAAGATGAAGTAGTCATCGCACCCTCTAAACTGTTATTAGGCCTAGGTCTTTCCCTAAACCCAACACATTGGTCCCTAACATCTCTAGGCATGATATCAAAATAATACGAGTTCCCAAAATATGTCTCTTCTTCTATATTCTAACGTTGATGAAATTCTGAAAATTAAAAATTTCAATATTTCTCATCTAAACGAACATAAAATATAACGATCTACAAAAGAGTTAGATATGAGATGACAACTCATACTCTTCCCTCTACATTCACATGAATACAAACATGCTCTTAAAATATGAAACTCAATTCATTGGAAAGCAGCCGCAAGCGGCAGGGATTCAAAGCCTAACACGGCCAGTCCCAAAATTGTAAATACAGCCACACTTGGCCAGAGCAAGCAGCCAACAAGGATAATATCGAGGCCGACAAAGATCCAATATAAAATCCCATCAGCAGCAACATGCTCGATAATCTCTACACGACACATAACTAAGCCATAAAGGTCTCACTTGAAAACAGATCATAAGAATCTTAAGTCCAAGATGATCTACGAAAGGCTTGATCCCTTCGGAAAATATACGTTGGCAGCCTTTAGAAGGCGCAGCCCCAATCTTATCGCATTCCACTATTAGGAGAGTGAGAAAAACACTTTAAACAAACCTTTAACCATTAATTCCGCCTAACTTACATGCCTGCCTAACTGTTGGAGGTCAAAATCGGTCACGACGCAAAAAGTTCCTGAGAAACTTTTTTTTTCTAAAAAGAAAATAAAAATGTGGGAAACTAAAACTAAAATTCGTATAAATTCAAAAAAGAATAATACGACATGTTCTCGGGAAAGACCCTCGGACAACACAATGAACAAACCAGCCGCGTCTAACCCCCCTGACGGCGAGTTAAATGGACCAAGTCCAACCCCCCCCCCCCATGAGGTGAGTTGGAGAAGCTCGTCCAACTCACCTGATGGAGATTTGATTGTCCTCATCCAACTCTCCATCAAGGCGAGTTGGAACTTCTCATCCAGCTCGCCGATGGCGAGTTGGATTCATTTTTTGTCAAACTCACCATCAGGCGAGTAGGACCAGCTTGTCCCATTCTCATTCTGAACCAATACAATGTCCGCAACCATCTGAGCTCATCTGTTGTCCGTCGATCGATGCAGTGTCGCTAGTTCGCATTCACCGACCGCATGCTTGTCGTCTTGTCCTTTGCGCGATCGTACGTGGCAGTTTCTTCTGGTATGAGAATAGTAGTTCTTGTCCTTTATTAGTCCTCCTTGTACTGTTTTTGCATGTACCTGAAAACCACAAAGAAAAGAAAAAATCCTAGTAACTTTGAAAGTAAAAACAAACCTAGATCTAACATTTCATAGAAAATTTGAATGCTAATGGCGATCAATGCTCTCCCGGCAACGATCGGCCAAATTTGACACGTTGTTTATTATCTAGCCAGGGTATATAAATATCACTAACAATTACATATCAAATTAACCCTTAATCCTAACCGCACAAAATAATACTTTTGTCAAGAGAGATCAGGTGTAGTACTTAGCGAATCAAATCCACACATAGAGCCAATGACACACAAGAATTTCTATTTCTAAAAGACCAAGATAGGTAGCTATATATATCAGTAGCGAGTATTCAGTTAAGGAAATATTCCTTATATGACGTATAGATGAAAACATGGAAATATGATAATAATGAAAATATAGAAATATGACAATAATTTCAAATATGTTATTAACCTAACTTAGATGTAATTTACTGATCTATGGTTTCAGGCTTAATGAGTTTATATGGAATAGGGAGAACATAAATGTAAAATATCTAGAACTCAAATATTAACCATTCTGACCCTTTTAACTCCAACTCTCGTATGCGAGTAAAAAGAAAGACCATCGGTCCGAAGGCTAAGGCCCTGATGTCGGTCGATGGTGAAATCAGAAGGAAGTGTGAACGAGATTGAGTATGGTCACCAAGCTAATTAGACCAGCTCTGGATACGCTAAACAACTTAGTTCAATGGAGTCTATTTTGGCAACACGAACCTACTCTCGTAGTCGTCCATGTCCTACTTTTGAGATCCTAGTTAGCTACTCTAGAATGCATGCATCAATCACAACTCAATCGATGATATTAACCTGACCTAGCAATCTTACTTTTTCGGCTAATCCATGATTGCAATCATTCAACCCTAAATCTAATTGATAACCACTCAGACATAATCAAAGCAAGAACGATAATTTGAATTATAATGCATAAATAAAATACTAGGGTTCTAATACAATCTCCCCTAAGAAAGTTATGAATCTTCTCCCCTTCAAACTAATAACAAAAAATTAAACTCTCTTTGTTTTTTAACTCTATTCAACTCTCCACAAAACTTTTCTGTGTGTAATACATAAAGTATAAATATAAAACCCTAAAAATCTAGGTCAAAACTCGTCCAGGGTAATCTTCGATATTTTTCTCTAAACTTGGGCTTGAGATCGGCTATCTGCGAATTGGTCATCGATCGATGGCAAGTGTGCAACATCGATAGATCTTGGTCTTGTACCATCGGTCGACACCAAAGATAGTGTCGTCGCATCGATGACTGTCTTGTATTCGTCTCTCTCAATGATCAGCTACTAATTCTTCTCCTCTAAATGTTGCAAAAGCTCCAAGTATCTCCATATATCTCCAAAAGATACCTTGACCTGTAAAGACCTTAAAACATACGCATATACACACATAATAGACCTAAGTAGAAGCCTATAACATAGCCTAAAATTGGTAATTATAGCCTATATCATATAACAAAAAACGTGAAAATGGAAAATCGGTTTCTACAACTATCGGCCATCTTAACACGGAAAGCTTCGGCATACTTGGCCCTATCAATCTTGAAAAACATACTTTTTCCCTCGGCCAATTACACCTTCCAGTAAGGTTTGAAACCAGAATTCGACATCCCCTTTAGGAAAATTCTAAACTATCATGACCTTAATGTTAAAACGAAATGCCATGGTCCTGATCGTTGACCAGCAACGTCCTCAGCTATGCGTCTGACACATCTTTCGTGCCAAGCCAAAACATTTGAGAAGCCACCTCTCCATCCGATCACTTAAACAGAAAATGACAATCCACAATTTTTCTAAAATGCAATTGACGATTACACAAATAATTATCGTATAACCCATAATCAGAAATTATACGATAAGGTCTTCAACAACGAGACTCAGTCTTAATAACCAAAAGGTTAACGGAAAGCTTGAACTTGTCGAAAAGTCAATCAAGTTCTATATACCCAAAAACTCACTTAAAGCCCGCAATATTTTACCCCATAAGAATGCGGCATGTAGGAAAACTCGTAACAAGCTCTTGTAGCCATATGAACATCCTTTAAGAATTATACGAAATAAATCTCGGAGGTCCGAAATCTTCACAAAGCTCAGTGAAGGAAATGCTTCTTCCCAGGAACAAATCTAAGCGACCCCTTGGTACTATTTCCTCTATCATAAATCAAACTATTTAACATCCAAAAAGAACAACAATTTTGGCTGCGAACATCGCGCAGACAAACAATATGTTTCTCCAACGCAGGGTTAAGACTCATAACGAAACCATCTTCAAGCCACGAAAATTTCAAGCACAAAATGCGGCATACAAAAGAAAAACTAATCTTCAGCATCGCGAGAACGTAGCATAATGCCCAGAAGAACATTTTCGACAAAATTACCTTCCTCGATAAAAACACTTTCTTGGAAGACCAAACAGTCATACACTCTAAGCAATCTTCTCAACACGTATCTTCGTGAAAATCAAAACGTAAATATTAACCATTATGTTTTGTTGCTGATCACATAAACTCTTAACGTCCTAAACAGACTTAAGGCATCTCATAGAGATATTTCGAATACATCCGACACAAGGATAATAAAGCCTATAAAAGAACTCTGAAATTTTGGTCAGCACTTCGAGACAGCATATTTTCTTTGGAGAGAAGCTCGATTCTTACCAGAAAAGTCGTATAAGCCGAGAACCTATCATGGACCTTTAAATCGGTAACATAATCAGGTCAAAACAGATACGGGAAACGTAAGACGAAGTAGTCATCGCACCCTCTAAACTGTTATTAGGACTAAGGTCTTTTCCTAAACCCAACACATTGGTCCTAACATTCTCTAGGCATGATATCAAAATAATACGAGTTCCCAAATATGTCTCTTTTTCTATATTCTAACTCTTCATGAAATTCTGAAAAATTAAAAATTTCAATACTTCTCATCTAAACGAACATAAAATATATCGATCTACAAAAGAGTTAGATTATGAGAGACAACTCATACTCTTCCCTCTACATTCACATGAATACAAACATGCTCTTAAAATATGAACTCATTTCATTTGGAAAGCAGCCGCGAAGCGGCAGGGATTCAAAGCCTAAACACGGCCAGTCCCAAAATGTGTAACTACAGCCACACTTGCCAGAGCAAGCAGCCAATAAGGATAAATCGAGGCCGACAAAGGTCCAATATAAAATCCCATCCAGCAGCAACATGCTCGATAATATCTACACGACAAAATAACTAAGCCATAAAGGTCTCAACTTGAAAACATATCGTAAGAAATCTTAAGTCAAATGATCTACGAAAGGCTTGACCTTTCGGCAATATACGTTTGGCAGCCTTTAGAAGGCGCAGCCCAATCTTATCGCATTCCACTATTAGGAAGAGTGAGCAAAACACTTGAAACAAACCTTTTAACCATAAGTCCGCTTAACTTTACATGGCTTTGCCTAACTGTTGGGGGTCAAAATCGGTCACGACCGAATCAATGCCTAAACGTTCATGAGAAACATTTTTTTCTAAAAAGAAAATAAAAATGTGGGAGACTAAAAACTAAAAATTCGTATAAATTCAAAAAGAATAATACGACAAGTTATCAGGAAAGACCGCGAGCAACCAATGAACAACCAGCCGCGTCTAACCCCCCTGACGGCAAGTTTTTGAATGGACAAGTCCAACATGAGGTGAGTTAGAGAAGCTCGTCCACTAACCTGATGAAAGAGATTTCGATTGTCCTCATCCACCTCTCATCAGGCGAGTTGGAACTTCTCATCCAGCTCGCCCGATGGCGAGTTGGATCATTTTTGTCAAACTCACATCAGGCGAGTAAGGACCAGCTTGGTCTATTCTCATTCTGACCAATACAATGTCGCAACCATCTGAGCTCGTCTGTTTTCATCGATCGATGCATGTCGGTGTCGCATGCACCGACCGATGCCTTGTCCGTCTTTCTTTGCGGATCGTACGTGCAAGCTTCTCTGGTATGAGAATAGTAGTTCTGTCCTTTATATTGCTCCTTGTACTTTTTTCATGAACCTGAAAAACAAAGAAAAGAAAAATCCAGTAACTTGAAAGTAAAAACAAACCTAGACTAAATTCATAGAAATTGAATCTAAATGGCGATCAATGCTCTCCGGCCAACGACGCAAATTTGACACGTGTTTATTATCTAGCAGGGTATAAATATCCTAAACAATTACATATCAAATTAACCCTTAATCCTAAACGCACAAAATAATACTTTTGTCAGAGAGGATCAAGTGTAGTACTTAGGGATCGAATCCACATAGAGCAAAGACACACAAGAGATTTCTTATTTTCTAAAGACCAAGATAGGTAGCTATATATATCAGTAGCGAGTAATCAGTTAAGGAAATATTCCTTATTATGACGTATAGATGAAATATGGAAATATGATAATAATGAAAATATAGAAATATGACAATAATTCAAATATGTTATTAACCTTAACTTAGATGTAATTTACTTATCTAGGGTTTCAGGCTTAATGAGTTATATGGAATAGGGAGAACATAAATGTAATATTCTAGAACTCCAAATATTAACCATTCTGACCCTTTTAACTCCAACTCTCGTATGCGAGTAAAGAAAAGACCATCGGTCGAAAGGCTAAGCCCTGATGTCGGTCCGATGGTGAAATCAGAAGGAAGTGTGAACGAGAATTTGATATGTTCACCAAGCTAATTAGACCAGCTCTGGATACGCCTAACAACTTAGTTCAATGGAGTCTATTTTGGCACAGAACCTACTCTCGTAGTCGTCCATGTCCTACTTTTGAGATCCTAGTTAGCTACCCTAGACCTGCATGCAATAATCACAACTCAATCGATGGATATTAACCTGACCTAGCAATCTTACTTTTGGGCCTAATCAATGATTGCAATCATTTCACCTAAATCTAATGGATAACCACTCAGACAATAATCAAAGCAAGAATGATAATTTGAATATAATGCATAAATAAAATACTAGGGTTCCAATACAAATCTCCTAAGAAGTTTGAATCTTTCTCCCCTTAAAACTAATAAACAGAATTAAACTCTCTTTTTTTAACTCTATTCAACTCTCCACCAAACTTTTTCTGTGTGTAATACATAAAGTATAAATATAAAACCCTAAAATCTAGGTCAAAACTCGTCAGGGTATCTTCGATATTTTTCTCTAACTTGGGCTTGAGATCGGCTATCTGCGAATTGGTCATCGATCGATGGCAAGTGTGGCAACATCGATAGATCTTGGTCTTGTACCATCGGTTGACACCAAGATAGTGTCGTCGATCAATGACTGTCTTGTACTTCGTTTCTCTCATGATCCAGCTACATATTCTTCTCCTCTAAATTTTTCAAAAGCTCCAAGTATCTCCATATATCTCCAAAAGATACCTTGACCTGTAAAGACCTTAAAAACATACCATATACACACATAATAGACCCTTAGTAGAGCCTATAACATAGCCTTAAAATGGTAATTATAGCCTTATTCATATAACAAAAAAGTGAAAATGGAAATCGGTTTCCTACAACTATCGGCCATCTTAACACGGAAAGCTTCGGCATACTTGGCCTATCAATCTTGAAAACATACTTTTTTTCCCTCGGCCAATTACACCTTCTAGTAAAGTTTTGAACCAGAATTCGACATCCCCTTTAGGAAAATTCTAACTATCCATGACGCTTAATGTTTAAAAGAATGGCCATGGTCTGATCCTTGACCAGCAACGTCCTCGGCTATGCGTCTGAACACATCTTTCCTGCCAAGCCAAAAACATTTGAGCAGCCACCTCTCCATCCGATCACTTAAACAGCAAAATGACAATCCACAATTTTTCTAAAAATGGCAATTGACGATTACACAAATAATTATCGTATAACCCATAATCAGAATTAACGATAAGGTCTTCACAACGAGACTCAGTCTTAATAACCAAAAGGTTAAGCGGAAAGCTTGAACTTCATCTAAAAGTCAATCAAGTTCTATATACTCCAAACTCCACTTAAAGCCCGCAATATTTTACGCCATAAGAATGCGGCATGCTAAGGAACTCGTAACCAAGCTCTTGTAGCCATACGCAAACATTGCCTTAAGAGATATACGCGAAATAAATCCTCGGAGGTCCGAATCTTCACAAGCTCAGTGAAGGAAAATGCTTCTTCGCCAGGAACGAATCTAAGCGACCCCGTGGTACTAATTCCTCTATCATAAATCAAACTATGTTAACATCCAAACTAAGAACAAACAATTTGGCTCGCGAACATCCGAAGACAAACCAATATGTTTCTCAACGCAGCGTTAAGACTCATAACGAAACATCTTCAAGCCCACGAA
>CAJHQP010007934.1:0-29572 GCA_905132765.1 Moricandia arvensis
AGAAACGCACTATATCATTGAGCCATGCCGTCTAACTCACCGAACGGGCGAGTTGGTCATCTTGATCCACCTAACTTGCCCGTTCGGCGAGTTGGTCGTCTTGATCCACCCAACTCACCTGTTTGGCAAGTTGGGCCTTGTCCAACTTGCCGAATGGGCTAGTTGGATGAGCCATGCCGCCCAACTAGCCGAATGGGCGAGTTGGTTGAGATATGTCATCCAACTCGCCGAATGGGCGAGTTGGTCGATTCTTGTGGTTTGATTTCTCCGTTCGACGAGTTAGACATCTTGTTCGGCCAACTTCTTTATTCGGGGAGTTTAGATAACCGAGTCTTCTAGTCGTTTCGTCGTGTTGCCGTTCAGGGACACGTTGACCCAAGGTCTTAAGACAAACTTTTTCTTGATGGCTCATTTATGTAGACCATTCCTTCGTGGTTAGCCGAGTTTGGACTTCGATTTTCCCGTTAACTTTTTTTGTCACAAAGGGCGCATTTCCCGATAGATTTCTGACGTTGATTACATCATAACGGGTTTTGACCCCAACACCAAAATTCTCTCTTTCATCTCAACCATGACGCATCCAGACGAGGAGTACAAGCACATGAAGGAATTGAAGAAATACAATGACATGCTAGGGTTCATCGCTGATGCTCATTATCGGATCCCGAATAAATGTCCTTGTGGGGGAAGAATCGTTGACGAGGTATCTCTGGGTAAGAAGTTTCCCGGCGACTTTGATACACTGCCTTGAAGGAAATACTTCACATGCGACAAATTTGAGGTACTTGTCATATATTAGGGTTTTTATTTGAATCAAGTGACGATTGTGTTAGGTTTCATATGTATGATTCTGGTTCCTTCTATTTGCAGGATGATGGATTCCACTTCCGTCAACCATGGGTCTTCGCGATCCAAGACGAGGTTAAGGGCTTACTGACGCACGTTGATGAATTGGCTGCAGAGATTTAGGTGGCTCAAGGATGAGCTCAAGCGTGTTCTAATCTTAAAGTAATGTTGTTGTCTGTTTGATTCGGATCCAGTTTGTTGTTGGTTTCATGGTCTTTCCTGTTTCCTAATTGTTTTGTTTCTTCGGCTTATCTTAGGAGGGCAAGTCTTTATTTTGTGGTTCCTTGTTTAAGACTTGTAAAAACTCCAAGACTTGACTTTTGTACTCGTTCTAAAAACTTAAGCTATCTCGAATGTGGTTGTTTCTTGTTTAAGACTTGTGGTTGTGCTAAACTTTATTTTGTGGATGTATATTGTTTAAGACTGGTTGTTTCTACTCTAAAACTGAAATACGAATCATAGGCACATAAATGAAATTAGATAAGCAACATTAAGGTTCCAAAATATATAAGCAAGAAACAACATTCAATTTCCTAAAATACAAAATCTCAAATGAAACAAGTCCGATGAAACATCAACAACAAAGGTAGCTAAAATACATAATTCGACATAAAACACCAACTATTTTACTTTTTCTTATATCCCTTTTTTTATCACTCTTTGATCCCTTCGGCGATTCCTTCACAAACGACTCAAGCAGGCCTTTCCTAAAGTCGTCTATTGTCTTCAACACTCTCTCTAGCTGATTTCCAAGACTGTCCACTTTCTTGAGCATATTCTCCAACATCTTCTTCTGTTCTTCGACTGGTGCAATATCTTCAAGGAGTGCATGTTCTCCACTATCTTTTTGCGCTTCAATGTCTTTCTCAAACATGACTTCAAAAAGATAGTATATCCGTCTTTGAGACGCTTAAACCAGCTGTCCACGGCAATATCACGCTTATCCTCATCGTCATTCTCTTCCCATACATAATCCAAAAGAGATTTTTTTTCATTTTCATTATTGGTAGGCAGGATGTTGTCGATATCTTGTGGCTAACAACAAAGATTATTTAAAAACAGTTTTATCTACTTTTCTCATGTTTTCCAAGTGTTTCCGCTTACAGTTTTTCCAAATTTGGCAATTACGAATGAACTTGGCAGGCGAAAGAAGAAAACACTTACCTTTACCCTATCCAATTCTTGATGAACATTTGCAAGAGGAAACCCTTTCATTTTTGTTTTTGAACATTGACTGGCACATCCTCGGAAATCCTGGATCAGCTCCTTCAGTCGGTTGTCTAAACTTCTTTCCAATTTGAGGTATTGCCTCGAAATCAAGAAGCTACAAAACCAACATATTTTAAAAGTTAACAAAACAATACTAAAAATTGATAATTTTCTAATGTACTATTACTTACCTCTACTGGAATACATAAACCCGGAAGTGGTCATAGCGTCTTCTCTTTCACCAATCCTCCAAAATGATTCATTGTGTGAGAGATCTACTTAACCATATAATCAAAGCAGTATCTTCCCCATCGAAAGATCTTGCAATATTCAAGATCATCCACACTCTTTTGGAAAAAATCCAATACATCATTGGCTCTTGTACCAACTTTCGTTTGGCCACAAACTACACTTCCTAAAAAGAACAGAACCATCATCTTCAGTTTGTCTTTATGGCCTCCCATTGCCAACATCTTTGCTTTCACATCCTCCAACCTTATTAATTCGTCGTTCTTGAATGACACCTCACAAACTTCTTATTAAACTCCTTGTATCCGACAGGATAGTTGCGGCAGTTTAGGCCTGATATTAATGTGTGTTCCCTCAGCCCATAACGGATGGGAACACCATTGATAATGAAGCACAATTCTCTCCTCTTTCCAACATCGGAGTATGCAGTAACATCATCCACATTCCCGGAACCTTGTGGTTTGAACTCTGCTTCTTCTTCCTCTTAAACTCTTCTTGTGCATTTGCATCAAATTTATTGTGGAACAAGTGACAGAATTGTGGATGCTCCTCAAACCACCTCCTCTCCGAAACACTTGCCTCCGGGGTCAGTGACAAAAACGTCTCGATAACGTCTGCTATCATACACCTTGTCCCTAGCTTTATCTGTTTCATGTACTCTGTTTCATAGAAGAACATCCTACTTGGCTTGATTCCCTCAGTAGCCTCAATTTTTTGCAACATGTAGTTCTACGTCAGTTATATCAGTTATTCCAAATAGTTTTATCAAGGTATTCAAGTATTTCTTATATACCTAAGTATTACTAGTTTTACAATTTCACATAGTTTCACCTAGTTGTTCTAGTATTACGAACAGTTATACCCATAACTCCTAGTTTTCCTTCAACTAAACATTAACATTCAAAAGTACCAACATTGATCCATTCCTAAATTCTTACCTCAACCTGCCTTTTCTCTGGATCTTCTTCGACATCTACTGATTCCTCCTCGTTGTTTCCATCTTCGTCTTCTACATCCTCCTCATTGTTTCCATCCTTGTTTCCATCCTTATCTCCTAAATCCTCCTCGTTGTTTCCATCAGAGGCATTAGTCTCAACTTCATTCTCCTCATCCGATGCAACAGCCTCGCTTTCATGCTCCTCTTCGTCATCTCCCTCATCAGAGCCACCCGCCTCACCATCATTTTCTTCGTGCTCTTCTTCCTCCTCTCCCTCGTTAGAGCCACCTTCTTTCTCTTCATCGGAGCCTCCTTCTTGCTCTTCATCAGAGGCACCTTCTTTCTCTTCATCGGAGCCCCCTTCTTGCTCTTCATCGGAGCCCCCTTCTTTCTCTTCATCGGAGCCCCCTTCTTTCTCTTCATCATTGGCCGCGTTTTCATTTCCATCGTCGCCGTCTTCATCGCCGTTATCCGTTTCTTTTTCCTCCTCCCCCGATTGTGGAGTCTCCGATGTTGAAGCATATTTTCTCCCTTCAGACCCAACAGCCACCGCAGCTTCCACGAGGTAACTTATTCCGATGACTTCATCTCTCACCGACGCAGACCCAGATTCCTTTGTCGTCTTTTTTATTCTTTTCGTTTTCAATTTCTTTTCTTTGCGCTTTTCTCCGCTTTTTTCGTCGGAATTTCTTTCCTCTTAGCTCTTCTGGTTTCAACCATTTTCGTTCTGATTCCTTCCGATTTACCCACAAGAGAGCAAGAAGGAAATATGATTTTGATTATCAGATTGATTTGGGTTTCGAACTTTGGGTTTCTAGGGTTTGCGAGGGAAAAGAGGAGAGAAAGAAATTGGGATCGTTTTCGAAATGGGAGTGGTTAAGAAAATGAATCTGAAATTGGATTTAATTAATTAGTTTTAGGTGGACTCAGTGTGCTTTCTTCGGTTTAAGTTAAGTTTGGATATCGGTTCGATCCAGATCGTGTTACAATTAGGTAAAACCAGGTAATACTCGTAAATATATCAAATTTCTTACGGTTTTGTGATTTTTTACTTGGTTTGCCACTTAAAAATATATCTTCTCCCCTTCTTTAATAAAGGTGCATACGGGGTTGAGCCATGAAATGGAGGCGCAGCCAAGCCATCGATCTTGTGGTGAAAAAGCGGAAAGCATTAAGCATAAATGGCATGGACGGACACACGTTGACCAGAGTAAGGCGTTGACCAGAGTAAGCCGTTGACCAGAGTAAGGCGAAATGATGAATGTTACGGTTATGTTCGTGGCTCTCCTTCTGCTCGCAACTCCTCTGCTTCAAGGTCTCCCTGTCTCTTGTTGTTTTGTGGATTTTTCTTTTGTGGATCCAGATCCGTTTTCGTAGTCTGCAGTTTCGGATTATTTCGGTCGGATCTGATCCTCCTGTTTAAACTCAATTGGCCCGAGTGAAATTGAGCAGCATTCTCATCCTCTTACTGGGCATTGAGCAATGTGGATGTTTGTATTAGACAAATCTTCCATCCTCTTACTTCCTCACCTGTACATCATAGATTCCTATATAGTGTCTTCCTAAGATACCGTGTGTTGAAGTTCTTCCATCTGTCCAGACGAATTCTACAGAAACTCGATCATAGATGTATGCTTTCTCTTTTCTTTTCTTTTTTTTTGATGGGTTTATTTCCTTTTCTCAGTTGCTAGATGTCAAGAGGATTCCGACGACCACTCCAGTCTTGTTGACGATGTTGTCGGAGAACACACTGAAGAGGAAGATGACCAGGATTTGGATATCAACTTGACCTCTGCTCCAGGAGTTGACACTGTTTGTGTATTCCCCAAAAACAGTGCCAAACGTAAGGGCATTTATCTATATGTTGTCATTGTGACCACAATGCCACTTGTTACAGATTTTTGTCTCCTGCAGTGGTTCCAGCTGGAGAAGAGACTGAGCTCCTTTTTGCTCTAAAAAATGATGGTACTTTTTCACTTTTCTGTTGCTTGTTAACAAAAACAATCTTCTTAAATATCCTCCAAAATTGCCTTTGTGTGTGTGTGTGTGTGTGTGACGTACAGGGAAACCCACCATTGGTGTCATGGGAATTAGGGCCAGCGTCCATCTTCCTTATGATCATAAGTTGTTGGTTCAGAATCTTACCATGATGGTAAGATGATTAGAGTGTTTCACGGTGTTGTTTTGTAAGTTCATATATGTTCGGTTTTGTCTTTTGAAGTTGGATGCACGTTTCCTTTACTTGATTCTGGTGTTTATGCCTTAGCCACAAGAAAACGTGTGTTTTGTTCTCACGCTACCTTTTCATTTGCAGAGATTCAACAATGCGTCCATCCCAACGTCTCTTCAAGCGACTTTCCCTTACATCTTTGTGGTTAGCCATTACCTGCAGGTACACACACCATTGACAACACATTCTAAAACAATGACAAAAACTTTGAAATGATCTAGTAGTTCCGTGTTGTTTTGCACAGCCTGGAGCATTTGATCTGGTGGGTTATGTTATTTACGACGTGGAAGGGAAGCCATACCAGAGTGTCTTCTACAACGGAACCATTGAGGTAGTTGAGTTGGGAGGTCTTATTAGCGGCGAATCTGTCTTCCTTATAACACTTTGAATTGCTCTCCTCGTCCTCCTCGGTCTATGGGCATACAGCCAAGTTCAGCGTCTCACTAAGGTTAACCATCTGAAAATTTGTTAATCATTTGTAAAGTTGATGACGTTCATTCGATAATATCCTACCAGAAAACCAAAAAGGTGTCCAAGGTGGAAGTAGGAACTAGGTCTACCGACGCATCAATGGATGAATGGCTCGAGGTTCGCATCTTTCTCCCTTTCTATCTTGTTTGCTCTTAGTTGTGATGGTATCTGATTGTAATGTGTGTCTGTTGTGCCTTCAGGGAACTCATTTGGCCAAAACAGTATCTGGGAAATCAAAGAACAAGAAGAACTAAAAATGCTTTTGGCGTTTTGAGATCTGTCTCCAAGTTTTAAGATCAGTCTCGAGGAACTTAGGGGTTTATAAAGGTTACTCTTCTTTTTGTTCATGCATTGTACTATTTTGACAAATCTTTCTTCTCTTTTTGTCATACTATGAAACAACTTAACTGACAATGATTTAGATCTGCCGTTTCTGTTATCAACCCTACTATAATTACAAGAAATATCGGGTTCATATCTGTCATTAGACCAATGCAACAACAAAAATATTAAGAATCCATCAGACGTATTTCAGAAAGAGGAAGAAGACTTGTGTTGATAAAGAGGCTTAGGTGAATTAGTCAAAGGAAGTTATGGATATTGGACTTGGAGATTTGGAAGACTCGAGATGAAATAGAAGCTTTGCAGTTAGAAATAAAGACTTGTATAAATACTTGCTTTGGAATTCATTTACATTTTATGCTTTTATAATTGTAGAACAAGCACACGGGCTTGATGAAGATCGTGATGAGATATTTATTTCTTTTGCTATGAGATTGAAGAATCTACAATAGTAATTTGCTATTATACATTGCTGAAGATGTTCTACTCTAGGTTGCATGGAAACTCCGGTCAAGGTTCGTTTCCTGTTTCGGAAACGTTTCGGAATCAAAATCAAAATCTCTTGGAAACCCGAAGAAACTCTTTGGAAATGCGTTTCTTGAAAATTTCATTTTATAAACACGATGGAAACTTGCGTTTCTGATTTGGAAACTCGCGGTTCTGATTGAAAACGCGAAATAATAACTATTTGGTATTTGATGTTAGCGATTACACGTTTATTAATTTATATTTTAATATTATCTTTCGATATTTGTAATTATTTTAATATAATGATATGGTTTCGAATGAAATCGCTTCTTAAATTTATAGAATGATAACATGTGTTAGTTTTCGAATTATTGATTAGAATTTTTATAATGTACCAAGAAAAATAACATTTCCATTACTTGATTTTCTTTCATAGATAAATCAAATAAAAAAATTAAGCTTATATGTTAATTAATCTCACTCTCACACACACACACACACACACACACACATATATATATATATATATATATATATATATATATATATATATATATATATATATATATATATTATAGACGTTTCTAAAACGTTTCATTTCTTATTTTCTTTAAAATCACGTTTCCACGTTTCGAAACGTTTCGTTTCCACGTATCCGTTTTCGTTTCCATGCAACCTAGGTTCTACTCCTTTATTCTAATTTCTATCACTGGTGCGGTAAAACTATGAACAAATCAAACGTGATATATTTCCGTGTAGATTCCCAGGTTCGTACTTCGTTTCCAGATGAGTTTGAAGATGACTAGACTCAGATAAAGACTGATTTACATGTATTGATTGAAGGCTACAAACATTTATGCGCAACAACGATGCAATAGATAAAACATAGTCAAATCTATGTTGTCCTATCCTTAACAACTTTGAGATTTCTAAGTTCTACATGGTAGAAGAGCTATGGAGAATGCAGCAAGTTATTCCAATCTTCAATGGTGAATCGTATGGTTTTGGATAATCAAGATGATAACCATCTTGAAAATACGTAAGTTGTGGGATGTTATAGAAAATGGAGTTACGATAGTTTTGTCTTCTAACAACGGCGTTAACCCTAGAGAGAGAGATGATCAAGAGTATGATGGCTCTTCAGATTCTTCAAAGTGCAGTTTCGATTACAATATATCCGAGAATTTCTCCCGCATCAAACACAAATGAAGCTTGGAACGCTTTAGAAATGGAGTTCCAAAGAAGTTCACAAGTAAGGATGATTAATCTCCAGATGTTAAGAAGAGAGTATCAGAATTTGAGAAGAGAGTATGAGAACCTGAAGATGGAGGAAAGTGAAACCATAAATGATTTCACAATCAAGTTGATTAACATGAGTAATCAAGTAAGAGTTCATGGTAAAGACAAGACCGAATACCAATTTGTTCAAAAGGTTCTTATCTCTTTGACACTATTGACAGCATCATTGCTTTCCTTGAACAAACAAATAATCTATCAACTCTCACTATGATAGAAATGATAGGTACTTTGAAAGCGCAAGGGAAACGCTTAATTCTTCGAGAAGAACGTATAATTGAGGGTGCATTTCATGGAGAAAATCTTGGTTCGAAAAAGGGAGCAAGACAAGAAACACCATGGGAAGAAAAATAAGTGTGTGGCGTGTGCAAAAGAAAAAAACTCACAATAAGGTGTTTTGTTGGATAAAGAAGAACAGAAGTGTTCTACAAAACAAATGAAAAAAAACAAAAGAAAATGCTATGTGTGTGATAGACCAGGGCACATAGCTAAAGTTTTGAAGAGCCAGAAGATGACAATGAAGATGAGTGTCATATGCTCTTTAGTGCCATTAAAAAGAAGAAGATTCAATAAGTTGTGAAGAGACATTGCTGGTGGATAGCGGATGCACCAATCTCATATGTCTAAAGATGCAAGATATTTTAGTGCCTTGGTTCACAGCAAAAGAATCACCATATGAATTGGAAATGGTGAGCAAATATTGTCAGAAATGATGAGGCCATCAAACTAGTAGCTGAACCAGAGGTCGACCCAACACTCCACTCAACTATCCAAGATGCCAACCAGGGAATATGTGCACTAAAAATTCCATATCTCACAAACCAGGAGGGTTTCACCATGAAATCAATTTTCAAGGATTCTACACTCAAGGAGGTTTTAAGACCAATTGGAATCATCCTAAAATCTTTTCTGGACCAAGAAGATATGATTTTTGCAAACCAAAGGTTCTCTAGCCCGTTCATCTGCAAGTGCCAGCCTATTGAAGAGGATTCAAGCCAAAAAATGAAGCGGCCTTCACAAATTCAAATCTCAGTACTCAAGATGGATCTCTTAGATTTCCAGAAATCTCACTAACAAGAGAAATGACCACGAAATTATGAAGTTATGATCCAATTCCCAAAACCGATCAAACCAGTTCTACATATGCCTCAACTGGAAGCTAACCGGTTCAATCAGCTTCAAACCAAACATTGGCAACCAAGAGAGATTCTACATGATCAAATACATCCACAGTACACATCAAACCGCCCAGGAGAGCATTCCACCATTCCACCATACACCAGTCAGCATATGATCAAGGGGATCTTCAATTTCATCAACTTACCATATCAGAATGCAATCAGATTTGAAAGAATTGAAGACGAAGGGCTATATCGCCATGACCAGAGCCTTCTGAATATATTTCAAATGAACTTTAAAATGCCAAGACTTTATTATTTCTTGCCCTAGCTTCCAAGATTCAAAGAGCCATCAAATCCCCTTCTTTTAGCAATTTTCTTCTTTAATGCTCCAACAGCTCTCTTGTCATTTAATTCAGAATTTTTCTTTCATGTTTCTAGCCTAAGACGAGCATATATAAGCTCATAGAATGCTTATGTAAAAATCACCTTTCAACCAATTAAGTACTAAGAGTTTTCTATCAAAGAGTTGTCTTTGAGTTGTTTTATAGATTCTAAGTGTGAGGAGCATTAGAGGTCTATAGAGCTCGTGGTTTTTGTTGGGGTCAAAATCGGTTACGACGGAATCAACGTAAGAAACTTTCCGAGAAATGTCCTCTTTGAAAAGATAGAGATGATATTTTGAAAAATAAGGGCGGGAAAAGTTACTCTAGGCCTCAGACAAACGGATCCCCGATCATCGAAACAACGAAACGACTATAAGGCTCAATTGTTCAACTCGCCGAACGGGCGAGTTGGATAGCACATGCCGACCAACTTGCCTGTTCGGCGTCCAAATCGCGGAACGGGCGAGTTGGATCGACCAAGCCGCACAACTCGCTCGTTCGGCGAGTTGGACGGCATGAGCAAGCAATCCATCTTACTCCCTTCCTCGTAGCTCCCTCCTTCGAAATCAGATCAAACTCGCTCTTGTTTCGTCTCGATCGGAGTTACCGTTTAAACTTTACCGCAAGAACTCGTTTCCTCTTATAAATTTTGAATTGATCGTGTAAAACGAAAACAGTTAACTAAACACCTAAATTTGCCTCCACCATACGAGAAATTCGAACTCTCTTAGGAATCGACGTCGTTTTGGAAGCGCTCTTTCGATAAATTGTAAAAACGCTTAAGTAAAAAAATGTAATATATCGTTTTCCGAAAATGTAATAAGATATTTCCCTCGATAAGAGAGGTTGCTGTTATCAAGCTTTTAAAGATATCCTTTTATTGCCTAAAAAATTTCGAGATATACAAGCTAAATGTTTTCGAGAGCGGGAATATACGAGTATTCGTATATGTACTCCCTTTTTTAGAGAGGGGGATAGCTGAACTTATCTTCCGATAAGCTGCCTACGTACCTCTTTCGAGGATCAAGCCATCTTGTCGTTCTGTTTGTTGCGCGAGTGTGTTTATTCAGCGGTTGTGTTTCTGTCAACCGCATTAGTCGCAGGGTCGACGACTTCTTCCTCCGGAGATGTCTTCTCTGGTGGGGACGGAGTGTTGGGCGCTAGAACGGCTGTTCTTTGGCCGTTACTGCTATTGCTTCGGGGTCATCTTTTTCCGGGCTGGTTTTGGTCAGCCACTGATCCAGTTTCGGGCGCGTGGCTTTCACCATTGAGGTGGTAGTGATCTGTCGCAGTTTGTGTTCCGCTAAGAAGCAACGCCTCGACTGTTTCTGACATCCCCATATGGCGGCGGTTTCCTAGTTCGTCGGGAACTTGATCCCTAGATGGTAAGTGGACACGACAGCTTTCATGGAGTTCAACCAAGGTGTTCCCATGATGACTTTGTAGATGGCTGGGCAGTCGACGACCGCGAAGTCCACGACTTTGATGACTTCTTTTGCTGCGACAAGGAGTTTTATTGACCCGAGCGTCATCGATGTTGTGCCAGAGAAACCAGTCAGTGGTTTCGGCAATGGGACAACTTCTCCGAGCTCGGTGTTCATCCTCTTCAAAGTATCACGGAATATGAGATTGACCGTGCTTCCTGTGCCGACTAGGACCCTAGCAACTTCGAGTTCTCTCATGAATAGGTCGATAACGAGTGGATCGCAGTGAGGTTGATCGATTCCGCCGGCTTCTTCTTCGTCGAACGATATGGTTTCGAGTGGAGGTTCACCACACCAGAGAGACCGGCGTATTGGCACTTGCCTCGACCTTACGTTGGTATGCCTTTATAGTTGAGACTGAGTCACTTCAGTATTGGGATCCACCGATGATCATGTTGACTCTTCTGCGATTATTGTCGTTTCCTTTCTCGTATTGTCTCCTTCCGTGTTTCTCTCCCGATTGGTTTCCTTGAGAAGGGCTTTCCGTTTGGGGGTTCTTGTTGTTTTTCGGTGGGTGGTCGGAGTCACGGACGAGATCCTCCACTGTCGAGATTTCGGAGAGTTCTCCGGCGATCAGTTTCACGGCCAATCTTGCGCCCATAACTTTATAGTTCACGGTGGAATTTCCTCGGACTTGGTGGAACTCGCAGAAAGCGTTTTCGTCATAGTTCACATTTCGGGTCCAAGTTTTTCCCGTCGTTTGTCCATGCTCCTCTCCGGAGTTGATATCATAGTTGTGAGCTCCATGGGTCTCCTCCTCCCCACGTTGGAAATTTTTGTCGTTGCGAGTGCGCTTCTTCTTAGACCTCGGATCCGACCTTGCGTCATTTGACGAGGGTTTTGCCATCTTCTATTTCTGAGAAAAAACCTTTGTCTCCTCTTCAATGGTGATGTATTCCGTCGCCTTATGGAGCGCGTCTTGGATCGTCTGCAGCCTCTCCAGAGTGATCCTCTTTCGGAACTTAGATTTGTACCACAACGTCTTTCGGAGCGCTTCAATTGCGACTTTGTCGCTTATCCCACTGACTCTCGCCAAGATGGCCTTGAAGTTTGACGAATTCGCGGAGGGATTCGTCCAAAGATCGATGTCGGAGGTTTATCGATCGATGAACATCGAGTACTGCTTGAGAAACTCCGAGGCGAACTGACGAAAACTTCTGATGGAATTTTGTCTCAGACGCAAGTCCCACTCGAGAGCCGCTCCTCGGAGCTTTTCTATGAAGCGGCGGCATTCACCGGCGTCCCTTTCGCTCTCTCTGAATCTGGCTCTTCCCTTGCGACCTGGAAGGCCTGTAGATAGACCTTCGGATCACTGGTGCCGTCGTAAGTCTCCACTCTGATCTTGCCCAGGTCTGAAACCCTAGTTTCGGTGATGCAGGTCGTGAAAGGCATTTTGCGAGATTCTTCTAGAAGTAGGTCGATCTCGGGTGAAGCACTGGTAGCGTGGTGGCTCTTCCGGCTTCTCCAAGAAAGCTGCTTCTTCTTCCTCAGTCATCGGAGAGCCGGACTGCGACTTGTCGCGAGCTGCTCGGCTTCTCGTACGCCGCAGATGCACGTCTGCATCCTCGTCTATAGGATCATACTGGCTACTGGAGTCTAAGTTTACTCTTTTAACTTCTCCATCCTCCTTATCCTCCGCGACAGGGGGGAGATCTCATGGAGATTTCTGCATCGGCGCTGGAGTCACAGTATCGAGGTCTTGCCCAGATACTTTCTTCGGCACGTTAGCTGATTGATCCAAAGGAGCTGCGAAATCAAGTCTCCTCCCACAGATGCGAGTTGCACCGCAAGGAAGAATGGCCCTGGTCCTCGCCGTTAAGGTTTTGACATGTTTAACGAGGGAGCTCATGACCTTGTCTTGCTCTGCAGATTTCTTTTCAAAAGTGGAGAAAATATTTTTGACCTCCTCGAACGCCGCGGTGTTTGCGCTGGCGTTGACCGTGAAAACGTTCGCTACTGGAATGATTTCAACATTGTCACCTGCAGAGGTGCGGTCACGAGTTTGCTGATTGTTCAAGTCGTCGTTCGTCATGTCTGATCAAGCGTTTGATGGATGAGAGTTAGATTGATCCGCGAACCCCCTCCATCTAGCGCCAAACTGTGGGAACCAATATTCGCACTTGTCGATTTCCGTAAAATAAGGAAAGTTAGGAAAACTCTAATTTCTCAGAGATTCCGGATATCTGCTAAACCAAAAACGTCAAGCAACCATACAGTGAAAACAAACGAAAATAGCGATGAATGTAAATAAAAAGGAAGAGAAATAGGAAACTTATTCCGAATCAGTGTTTGAGCGTTACAACAAGGTATGAGCTTTGGCTCTGAGAGCTTTCTACGAGGTCCCTAGTTCTAACGACCTAAGACTGCAAAAACCTAGTTGAGTCGCAGCTCGAGTAACAAAAACGGAAAATTGCCTAAAACGCTAAGTTTTCTACGAGAGCCCTGAGTAAATTTTTTTGGTCCCTCTGCACCTTCGACCTTGGATCTCTTATATACTCCTTAGAGGCGGTTTTGGCTTGCCGATTCTGCCCTTGATCGAATTTATCTTCTTGTGGAAATCTTCCATATCTTCTCGATTCTTGTATTTATCCTTTGGAAACTTTACATTTATCCTTCAAGACTTAACATTTATCCTTTCCTGCAAAACAAGGGTAAACCGTCACAGAATTCGGGCTCAATTTCATATAGAATCGAAAGTGGGCTTTCAACCGTGCATGAACCCTATCGGCCCGTTTTTATGACTTAGGCCGTTTTTACGATTTTATTGAAACGCCACTTTCCGAATGACGTTGGTTTGTGCGGAAGCCCGAATCTCCCGTATAATGAAGACAATCTCTTGAGGTGTTTAGGCAACCGTCGATTATCTATACGTTCGATTTTCACTTCTTTCGGGAAAGAAATCCTCGTAGTTCTCTTTTTAGTAGTAAAGTTTGGGAGATGACTTTGATCGGAAAGAAACAAAGACTAAGTTCGACTTGTTATCGAAAAGGGGAGTTATAAAGATGGGCCAGAGATGGAATGATCATGCTTGTGGGCCGGTGCGGCCCGTACCTTCAAATGTTTTGTCTACTCGACGAACCGGCGAACTGACCGTTCGGGATTGATCTACTCGCCGTTCAGTGAGTAGACCGAGCTTGACTGGTCTACTCGCCCTTTGACAAGTAGACCGATTGGTCTACTTGCCAAACGGCGAGTAGACCGTGTGGGTTTGGTTTAATCGAACCGGTGAGTAGAGCGTCTTGTTTGGTTATGTTGAGATTATTTGTGTGTTCTCGAGGCTTTCCCGGTTCAACAGATTACTTGTGAAATCTAAGTTCGGTTATGCCGCTTTTTGATTTACAAGTTTTCCTTTCTTTTTTCTCGACAAGAAATCTCTCTCGAGAAGTTTTTTAAGGCTGATTTTGTCGTGAACGATTTCGACCCCAACACGACAATGAACAAAACAGAAACTCACAATAATTCAGAAGAGATTATTCTTGAATCAGTCGCGACCTCGTGATTACTCATCAAAATCAAAGCATCCAGTCATCGATCTACCGAGCGAATAGTCGTTGACATCCAGAGGAGCCGTCGACTGGTTTACCTCGCTCGTCTCATCAGCATTCCCCGCCTCGGCCTCCACCGTGTCGGGAGAAACAAGATCAGTTCCCACTATTCCCAAATCCTCTCCTCAATTTAAAGAATCACAAATTCCCTATCCCTCTCGTTTATGCGCCCAGTCTGTCTCGCATATTCGGCACCGAACTAATAATCAGGAGCATGTGTGAGGTATAGCCCGCCCACAGTGCCGCGGCACTCTCGATAATCCCTAAAGTCCTTGCAACCCTTCGTAAGCTCCTCAAATTCATGCGAGAAATTTTCGCGACGGCTTTTCATGACTTTGGCCATTTCTGTCTTCCCTCGCCTATAGGTACGACAAACCACTGTCGCGACCGAGTCCCTCTCACGACAATGGGAACTTTCCAACTCACCTCTCAGACGAGCAATCTCATTATTGGCTGTCTCATCCCTGAACTGAGCCATGCGTGCCTCCTGGCGTATTTCGAAGTCAAGAAAAAGTTCGTCCTCAAAAAAGAACAATGAAAACTTACCCCATTGACCATCCTCGATGCCTGGGTAAAATCCAGGCCTCCCTATATCCACCTACGCCTGGAAGATAGTCAAAATCAAGAAGCTCGTCGAGTTCATCCCGTTCACCTCTACTCCCGCCTACCTGATTATTTAGGTAGTCTCTTAGTATATTATCGGAGGAGCACCGCTCATTAGCCGCTTCATCCTCAACAACGATGTGTTTGTCCTTCAAAGTCTTTGGTCTTTCTTCTCTTGTGCGAACCGCGCACGGAACAAATCCATCCGTTGACTCCTCCGGTCCTTCCTCAACCGGTAGATATGGCTGGTACCGAAAACGGTGGAGAGAAACAGCACGATGGACCCTTTTTGGGTTAAACGTTGCCCAATTCACATGGACAACTGTGAAGAAAGTCTCGTCTGGTATCTAGACCTTCTGGACTTGGAGGGAAAAGATTAGTCTCTGAAAATAAAATGTAAGCAAAACATATTAGAGATCGAACTTCACTGGGAAAAAAAGAGTAAGGCGGCTACAGTTGATCAAGGATACCTTTCAGACCCCATCTAGTCCTAAAGATGGAGAGGCCATTTGCTTCTACAGACGCATCGTCAACGCGGACGAAAAAGAAATGCTTCCGCCATTCATGATAGTTGACACAATTTGCTTATGATCGTTATCCCAGACCTAAGCCTCTACTGAACTATGAACGACTTCCTGACTAGTTTAAGCAAAGCATCGAGATGGTTGGCATCAAGGGTTATACCCAACTCATAACTCAGCACGAGAATCCCGACAACATGATGTAAAGCACACAAGTTTATTTGACTAATCGATATCTTGGAACAATTGAGAAGTCGCGCTATTATCTTGGGAATAGGAAACCACAAATGGAATTGCGTCAGGTACACCCTCGTAACATGTAAAGTAACCCTCGGGCGGAAACTCAGCAACCTCTCCAGCCTCTGGAAGACAAAACTCGACTGATTCAAGAAATCGACAATGGCTCCGGATTGTATTCAGGCTTCTGCTGGGACAAACCTCTACGGGGTTGCCATGAAACGGAGGCAAGGCCCACATACCAGGTCTGGGGGGTTTCACGTCTCCCCTGGCCCCCCAGTATGCCTCGGTTTCTTCGGGATCAACCGACTCATCCAAGAATTCCACCTTTGGCACAACATCATTGTGTTGTGAGTTGGAGCCATCGGGGACAAAACGGTCGTCACGAGACTTTGAGGAAACCTTTCTTCTCAAAGACATAACTTTCTTTTTACCAAAGGAATGAAAGAGAGGAGAAAAGCTTTTGATTCTTGAAAAAATTTGTGGAAATGTGCAAGTGAAGAATTTGTAAATCCACTCCACATACTTATAGAAGAAAGGATTCACTATTTCACCTCCAGGCTTCAGACGTCGAATTCCGCCTAAGTCATCCAATACGCTTAAAACGCTCGCAAGAACATTACAGTTTTGACGAGCTGAGGGGCTAACTGTTGGGGTCAAAATTGGTTACGACGGAATCAATGTCAGAAAACTACCGAGAAAATGCACCCTTTGTGAAAGAAAGAGATAATGTCCCGGAAAAAGGGAACGGGAAAATCGAAGTTAAATCTCGACTGGCCACAAAGGAACGGACTGCACAAATGAGCCATCAGGAAGAATTTGTCCAAAGACCTCGGGTAAACGTATCCCCAAACAGAAATACAACGAAACGACTAGAAGACTCGATCATCCAACTCCACAGACGGAAAAGTTGGCCGAGCAAGATGTCCAGCTCGTCAAACGGGAAAATCAACAACAAAAACCGACCAACTCGCCCGATTCGGCGAGTTCGACGGCATGGGCCGACCAACTCGCCCGTCCGGCGAGTTAGGTGGCACGAGCAATCTGACTCGCTCGTACGGCAAGTCGGATCAACCAATGCTCTTTCGATAAAATCATAAAAATGCCTAAGTCAAAGAACGGCCGATGAGGTCTCAAGCTCGGCTAAAGGCCCACTCGCGATTTTATCCGAAATCGAGCCCAAACTTTGTCACGGTTTATCTTTTATTTTGTAGGAAGGGATAAATGATACGTTCAGAAGATAAATTTCAAAATTGGAGGATAAATGTTAAGTTTCCGAAGATAATCATGAAGATCGAGGAAAAAAAAGAATAGTTCTGTGAAGCGATAAATTTGACCAAGGGCAGAAGGGGAAAGAGAAAATCACCTCTCGAAGAGTATATAAGGACTTCGAGGGTGATGATACAAGGGACACCGAAAAAATCCATTCAGAGCAAACATAGAATAGCACTTAGAGCATTTAGGCAACTTTCCGTTTTTGTTATTCGAGCTGCAACTCAACTAGGGTTTTGCAATCTTAGGTTGTTAGAACTAGGGATCTCGCCGACAGCTCTCATAGCCAAGGCTCATATCCTGTTTTAAACGTTCATACGCAAATTCGGAATCAGACATCTATTTTTTCTCTTTTCGATTCTTACTTTTTTTCTATATTTACTTCGTATTTTGACTGATTGGCGTGTGGTTTAGCAAGATATCTGGGACCTCTGGGGAACTAGGGTTTACCCTGCGTTCATAATTCAACGGAAATCGACAATGTGAATTGCGGTTCCACAAATGGTTACTTGTTTCTTAATTTTAAGCTCAAGCCTATCATCTAGCCATCTTATTCTATATGGATAAGGATTCTTAATCTTTTGTAAACCAAGTTTATCTACCATGTAAGCACTAGCAGCATTAGTGAAAGACCCACCACCTATGATAATATTACATACCTTGCCTCTGATGGTGCATCGGCTGTGGAATATGTTTTCTCTTTGGATAGTCTATGCTGGTTGCACCTGTACATTAAGTACACGCCTGATCATCAAGCCTTCTCCCATGTCTAGATAATCAATATCCCCATCTTTTTCTTGGACCAACGGATCATCTTCATTATGAGACTCATTCACTCCATCTTCAATGAATAACATGACCCTCTGGTTTGGACATTCTCTTGCAATATGCCCTCGGCCTCTACACTTCAAGCAGGTTATGTCTCTGGAATGTTGAGGTTTAGTATTCCTCACTGGTTCCGCTTTGGTGTCCTTGTTAGGCTCATTGGGAAGAGGCTTGTTCTGGTTGCCCAAATCAATTCCTTTGCCCTTGTTTGCTGGTTTGGTATAGTTGTTGTTGTTGTTGCTTGAATACCAAGTTGCTTGTGATTTACCTCTGCTAACTTCTACTTGATATGCTGCTCGGCTTGAATAGCTAGGTGGAATAGATCTTTGAAGTGCAGGTAGTTATGCCTCTCCACCTTGCTACTGATCTGAACTTGTAACTCATCAATAAACTGAGCCATGATGGATTCTTCATCTTCATTCAGCCCAAGCCGGTTTCTCAATCTCTCAAACTCCTCATAGTACTCCTCTACTGACTTAGTCCCTTGCTTCCGAGTTCTAAAATGCCTTTGCAAGTCTTTGTGGAAGTGTTGTGGAAAAAACCGCTAGCGCATAAGATTTTTCATGTGTAGCCAAGACTCAAGTTGCCTTAGTTAATTTCTCCTCCGGTCTGAGGTTACTTTATCCCGCCATACAATTGCATTGTCAGTAAAATGAGCGACAGAAAGTGCTACTCTCTTTGGACCAGGGTGGTTGTAGTACTCAGAGATATGGTCCATTTTATTCTTCCAATCAAGATAAGGTTCTGGATACCTCTTTCCAGCATATATTGGCACCTCTAGCTTGATGTGGTTTTGATACGGGTTCTGACTAGGTCCTGTTCTTGGAGGCTGGTTATAGACTTCCTCATCCTCTTCCCTATGATCGTCCTGGACCTCAACCCTTCTTGGCTTCAGCTGATGCTAAGCTCTGGGGTCATCTTCTTGATGTTGGTCTCTTGTAATAGTTCTTGGATTATCATTGATATGAACTCCAGTCCTCCTTGGAGCTGTACCAGTTGGCAACGGATTGGTTGGAGCTGATCCCAAATCAACGCGTCTGGATGGTCTAGTTTTTGGCCTTGTCTCAATCCGGCATAGTCTATCACCAAGATCTTGTCGAACCGTACAAATATCTTGCCTCATGTTCCTCATCTCGTCTTGTAGATCATAGATGGCTTACATCAGGGTTGCTTGGACTTCATCTCCCATGGCGGCTGTCTTCATTTGATTTTACCTAAAAGAAAGACAGGAAAAATAACTTAGGTCGTGGTAGACAAAAGAAATAGAAATATGCAGTATAGTTTTTTGTAGCTTTAAAAAGGTAAAATAATGAGATCTTATTTTTTTCCTGTTTTGAATTTCAAATTTAACAATATGCAAGAAGGAAAAAAGATTGGAGGTAAGCAAATTAAAAATGGCAAGGTTGATCACGCGGTCGACAAGAAAGGGAAATTTCAAAGTTCTCGACCAAATAAGGATAAACGAATAAGTTTATCGACCTAACAAATGGAAAATTGATATGCAACTTGGTAAGCACGTTATGATTTTTTGAAAGCGGAGAATATCTAACAATAAAATTCGACAGAGACAACAACTAGATGAATAATACGAAGAACACACTCTTCATACGTTTTATGATTTTCCAAGGAAACAACTAGATGCAATAGAGAGACAAACGATTTATATTTTCTAATGAGAAGCGGCTACTAGATCTAATGAACGAGTGCAACAGAGATGAGTATGATAAAACATAATAGATGCAACAAGAAGTATACGATTTTTACGGGTTTTCTAATGAGTTTATGCAAAACAGAACTAGATGAATGATGAGGAAAAACGTTTCTTATCATTTTCGATTTAGGGGTGGAAAAACGAATGCAACTAAAGATGTAAAAGGATATAAACGACTTGATGCTGAAGGAACTTCAGATTTGATACCCAAAATGATACAAGCCTAGGCTGATGATATATCCTATTTATTACCAGTTTTAGGCCATTTTATAGACTCTATTTAGGGTCTATTATGTGTGTCTAGGCTATGTTTTGGAGTATTTATATGTCCAGGAATGTTTTGGAGATTTATGGAGATACTTGGAGCTTTCGGAGCATTTAGAGGAGAAGAATCCATAGCAGATCATTTAAAGAATCGCAGTTCAAGACAGTCGTCCATCGACGACACAACATTGGCGTCGACTGATGTTAAAAGGCCAAGGTCGATCAATGCTGCTCACTTGCCATCGATCAAAGTCTAAATCGCAGACAGCCGATTCAAAGCCCAAGTTAGAGACAAATGAAGAAAATGCTCTGGACGAGTTTTGACCTAAGTTTTTTTTATGTTTATGCCTTATGTATGAGACATAACAAAAAAAAAGAGAGAGTGCATGAAGTACAGAGTTTTGTCCACAAAGAGTTTTAGTTTTCTATTATAGTTTTAGGTTTTTAGGAGAGAAGATTCATAACTCCTTAGGGAGATTTGTATTGGAACCTCAGTATTTTATCTATGCATTATATTTAGACTATTGTTCTTACTTTAATTATGTCTGAATAATTATCAACTAGATTTAGGGTTGAATGATAGCAATCATGGATTAGCCCAAAATTAGGATGTTGGGGTCAAAAACGGTACTCTCGAAATCAGCGTCTAAAAATTGTGTTTCCACATGAATGCAGTCTCGACACCACCCCGACAAAAGTTCCTGAGCCAAAAACTCAAGAGAAACGGATCACTAAACCAACCAAGCAGTCCAATTCACCAGAGGCGAGTCGGGTCGACCAAAGCCAACCAACTCGCCGAACGGGTGAGTTGGGCAGCGTGGGCCGACCCACTCGCTCATTCGTCAAGTTGAACCAGTCCAACTCGCTGAACGGGCGAGTTGGGCAGCGTGGTCCAACTTGCCTAACGGACGAGTTTGGCAGTGCATGCCAACCAACTTGCTGAACGGGTGAATTGGGCAGTGCAGGCGGACCAACACGCTGAATGGGCGAGGAGAATATAAAGACTTCGAGGTCGAGAATGCAGAGGACACACGAAAAATTTTACTCAGAGCAAACATAGCACTTAGGGCAAATAGGCATATTTCCGTTTTACTGTTATGGAGCTGCGACTCAAGTAGTTATACGCAAAAATGAGATATGGGTAGCGACCATCAATCGACGCCACATAATTGCAATCGATCGATGGTACAGCATCGAGTGTATAAGCTCGATGGACCCCTTTTTCATAAACAGTTTCCAAAACCGCCAAATCCCACTGAATTTCAACATACGATTTCTCCCAAAATGATTGGTCGATTTTGCTCGTTTTTAACCCTAAACCACTCGATTTCCACCGCTCTGTCTGTTTAGGTTACTAAATTAACCAATCGTCAATGTATGGTCTTTAAATCTCTTAGTTTAGGGAGTTTCTCTTGATTGAGAGAAAAATTGATTTTTTGGGTATAGGTTAGAATTTAAAACGTTTTGGGGTGATGGATTACTAGAATAGGAGTTTTCAACAGATTGTGATTGTTGTTTGCATAATCCTTGGTTCGATTTGAGAAATGAAAATATCGTAACAGTCACGACCGACCATCAATCGACGCCCGCGAGGGTTCGTCGATGACGGTTTCATCGACTTGACAAATTGCTGATTCTCGTTTGTTTTGTTGTTGCAGATGAGCGAGAAAAGAACCACGGCGTGTTTCAATGTTGGTGGCTCTAGTTCTGCACCATCAGGACCTCTGTGCCGTGCACCTTGGCCTAAGGAGGAAAGGGATTTGATCGACACGTTTGAACATTATCCTACCCCGAGACAGTTGTAGCCTCTAGGGCGTGCACCCACAGAGCCGTGTCCCAGGACTGGGACGACTATGACAGCCTCTACTATAACGCTCAAGTCGTTTCAATCAAGCCCACCAGGTTCGTCGACAGAGACGTCCTGACGAAGCTTGGGCTCCGACCAGACGTCCGCAACATGATGAGGGAGCTTGGTATGGGGACCATGGCTACTATGCCATTTCCACTCTACCACGACCTGGTCCGACGGTTCATGGCAACAGCTCGGGTTATCTATCAGAACTCGAGGGCAAAAAGAGCGATCGAGGCCTATTTGACCTTCATGATCAGGGGCATCAGGTACAACATAACAATCCCCAACTGCCGCATCTACAGGTTTAACAACCCCGAGTACCTCGGTTGCACCATCCCTCCCTTCCCTGGGAAGACCCCCTCTTGGGGACTCATTGGCACTTGCCATTTTGACTCCAGCGCAGTCATGCAGCCAGATTTTTGCCACATGTCCCTGTGCTAGTTTCTGAATATCCTTTCCAACACCTTCTTGGTGAAGATGGAACCCAACGAGCTGAGGGTTCATGAGCTTACACCATTGTACGAGTCAGTCAGGGGTCTGGTTGAGCTCGATGACGAGGCTATTTCACCGCCCGTGAGCAAATAAATGTTGAACATGGGAACCATTTTTGCTGTGCACCTAGTGTCCTTGAAGGGGAAACCCTTCAACGGATCCGGCTGGAAGAAGAAGACTGTAGGGAGCCTCCTGACACCCATTTTTTACGCCTTGATATCAGCCTTCATGAAGCCTCCGTGGAGTCTGAGTTCGATTATCTGGATGTGGCTCACCTGACGAGGCCAGAGTGGCTGAAGGAAGGTAGCTTGTTGTCCTTTGTAGATGAGGCGGGACCCCATATGATAGAGCTCCCGGTGCCCACTGTGATGGATTTTGCTGACAACCCTACACACCTCGAGTTCAGACCAAATGAGCGCCTTGTGCGCAATGGACCCGTCCGTATACCGCGCAGAGGAGGACTCAGAGCAGCACACATGCTCTGCCCGCATTTCCTTAGATCCCAGAGATTCCCACTCACGATCACTGAGACTTCCAGAAATTCGTGGTGGGGGCACTTCAAGCTATATGGGGTAGGTTGAAGGCTATGACTCGGTGCCAGAGCTTCAGCCGTACGCGTACCAGTGCGAGGTCTCCACCAGCAGCTCCAGCACCACCACGCCAAATGGACATGAATACTATTGACGAGGAGTATCCCACATTTTTGTTCTCCTCCCTTCTATTTTTATTTCAGACTCGTGCATGACTTGTTTTATTATGTTGTTTATTTTGTTGGAATTTTATTGGCCTCACGCTTATTATCATTGCTTCTTTACCTAGATTTTTGAGTGTCTAATAGAGCTAACACAAAGAGAGATGATCAGAATGAGGGGATCTTAGACATTTTTTTTACACTTACATCCTGACAAGTTCATGATGTTCGTCGACCATCGATTGATGGTCCTTTTCCACCGTCAATCGATGGAGACTTTGACAGAAAGGTACGAGTTCTTTAATCCTAACAACTAATTATTTACATTCCTATTTATTTCATCCCGCCAATCTCAGGCTATTTTAACACATAGACAATGTTATTCAACTCTAGGGGAGGTAGTTACCAACACCGCATGTTATTTTGATGTTTTATTCCTTACGAACGATTATCTAAAAAACAGTTATAACGTTTTATTGAGTCAAGTTAGAAGTTAGTTATAGACTATAACCTTTTTTTCTGAAACAGTTTTGTGTACTATTTTCTAGCACCATTCTGAGATTGAATGAAAAAAGCTAAGTAGATTGATTATCCAGTAACACCCACACTTGCTAAGAACAGGAACCAAAGCTAACCTCCAACCTAAGTAACTATATTTGCTTGTTTTGCGCTTGGTATACATAGGATCGGAATCCTCCTGCAGATATGTAAGGTAAAAGTACTTTACTTTCTGATCCTCCCCTCACCTTTCTTCAGCATCTAAAAAAAGGTAACCAAGAAAAGATTGAGATGATTTCCTGAGATGAAGAGGAGTAGGTACATTACCGAGGACCCCACTATTATAATTCAAAGGAATGATCACACATTGTTGGAAGCGAGGGGTAGGTACATTACCGATAACCCTAGTATTCACCTACTACTTTTTCAGTTAAATAAAAAATGAGATGAAAAGATGGACTGTATCAGCATCATTGTCCATTGAATTTCAGATATTAAAATATTCAGAGAAGAAAGAAGAGAGAGGAAAAGGATTAGAAATGTTACTTGTGGTTCAAACACTTGCTTGAGTAAGAGTCCATGTGTCCTATGATCGATATCCCCAAGATAAAGCGTGCACCTTATATTATATATATAAATGAGGATAGTAGAGGGTATGCCAGATAGCTTCAGGTAGATTGTGGTAGGGAAGATCAATTAGCTAAGCAAAGTACATGGAAATACTTAGATGTGGTTGCAACAAAACTTTAGGTGGAATAGTGTTCCAAGGAGCTAGTAAGTCTTTGTGTTTTCAGAATTTTCTATGATTAATTCTATGTTTTGTTTTAGGGCAAGCAAAGGATAAGTCTGGGGGAGTTGATATGTCATGGTTTTTACCTGATTTTACCCATGATATGTATACGGTTTTAAAGTCTTTATTATGCATTTTGTATGGTTTCAGAGTCTTTACAGGTTCAAGTACTCATTGGAAGCAATTGGAGCTTTTACATCATTCAGGAGCATTGAAGAGTGCCCACCCGAGAATACGAAGTCAGCACAAACAAGCGCTAAGACCATCGATCGACGCCTCACCTTGAGTGACGATCGACGGTCAATACTTCTGCCGAGTTATTTAAGATTTGAAGAAATCACGATTATGCCCAGATGTTCCATTATTTGCAAGACAAGTCCCTTGCGGTGTTTTAGGCTATTTATTAGGTTATTTAGCTGTTTGGCAAGAAACCACTCTTGCACAACTCTTTTTATACTTGCAACATTGACGACTACCTTCAGAGAGAGAGATCTATTTGATTATCAGACTAAAACTTTGAACTCTTTTGTTTCATTATTGTTATTCCTTATGCAATTTAATTATCTTCTCATCATGTTTATTTCATTCATGTCTAAGTAGTCTATTGTTAGATTTAGGGTTCTTCAAGGGTAGTTAATGGCTTGCTAATGTTATGCAATGGTTAGGGTTATTCTAATTAGTTCTTTGTTTAAGTATATCTTAATCCCATGTTGAATTTGATCACTTCAACCTTAGATTATAGAAATTATGGCACAAGCTAGAGCTTGGTGATACCCTGAAACCTATCTTAAACAGTCTAAAACCCTAGTAACAAACAAAAGTTGAACTAGGGAATTAGATAAAATATCAAACACATGAATTGTTCATGTTTAGAAGTAGCGTCGATGATGCCACACAGTGGCTGTCGATCGACACTCCGTTAAGACTCACGAGAATGACGTATCTAAACCCTAAGTTTGAGTTCATAACAAGATCTTCACTAACACCCTTAATATTTCCATTAGTTTGGATTGCTTGATATACCTGAGAGTTCCCCTAAGTCTAATCCTTCTTAATAATCTTCACAAACCAAACCAATCTTTGATTAACTATTCATAAATCTAGACTTTCATCTAGCTTTATTTTGAAACAACAAATCTATTGTGTGATCTTAGAGTCGATGTGGATTCGATCCCTAAGTACTACACTGAACCTCTCATCTGAGAGAGTAAAAGTAGCTTATAGGGTTAATTTGAGAGTGCATAATAAAAGCTGCATAAGTTGTGCTCGCTACTACTTATGTTCTTGATTTTGCTTTGTCATAAATGTTATCTAATGTTCTTCCGTGGCTCACTTGGTTCAATGGAAACTGGGAGAAATACTTTTATTTTTTGTAGATTCCTCGTATAATTTTTCACTGTTTAGGTATGCACTATTGTTTAGACGAATCTTATATCGTCATTTGCCTTTGAAAGATTTAGATTGGTCATTTCATTGCCTTATGTCGCAAGAGTTTGCTTTGTCAAAAGCGTTTTTTATGCCGAGTCAAAGCGTTTTTTTAAGTATGGAAGTACATAAGTATAGTATACGTACTTACTCCCTTGTTAGGGTCAAAATCTGTTATGACGGAATCAATTTTCTAAAATTACCGCAGGAATGATTTCTCTTTCCAAGTAAAATAAAACGATAAAAAATGTGTACGAGCATCTCAGATTCTTGTTCATCTCAACGTTTCATCACAAACAAAAAAACAAGATTGGCTACAGGTGAAGAGACAAGAGCCACGTCCCGTCGCCCACGAGCTATGAGACCAACACCAAGTCTCGTCGCCCGTGGACGATGAGACAAACGCACTGTCTTCTCGTCCATGGGCGACAAGACAAGAGCCCTTTCTCGTCACCCACAGGCAACGTGACCTTTACCGAGTCTTGTCCCATTGGGTGACAAGACAAGAGACCTGTCGCGTCGTCTATGGGCGACGAGACCCTCACCGAGTCTCGTCGCCGGTGTTGATATATGATGGGGAAGATATGATCAGAGTTGGAGATGAGAAGCTTGGGAACATTTGGAGAAGTTAGTGTTTAGGGTTGATCAGGCCGTACAGTCCGTACGGATCGATCGTACCGTCTGTATGGGTCTACCTTACATCGACCAAAGGAAAGGTGTACCCGGATTGGGTAAAATTGTAACTTGGCTAGGTTTACCCTTGTTACCTTACTGATTCCTCCATTGAGAAGGAAAGGAAATCAAGCCTTGATAGGCTGTCAGAGGCTGGAAAGGGGAAGGTACCATTGTTAAAGATCACAAAATGCCAAAGCATGTGAAGCACCTCAATGGATGGTTTCAAATGGGACGCTCCTTTACCTTTGACTACACATGATTAATATTGTCCTCTTGTTCATTAAGCTTGTAATATATATATAGATATTTCAACCTCATTATCAATAATACTGAGACAGTTCTTGTGTATTCTCTTAGTCATGATTACCCATTATTCTCGGATTTGCTTAAGTGTCTTTTCTAATCTCCCTAAACTCTCTCTAAACACTCATCCAATCTCAGATTCTCTAATCATTTTATGGTATCAGAGCAAGGTTGCTCATAATCTGGGTTTGCTTTGCAAGAAGACTCAAGACCACACCTTTGGGGAGAATGTCCCAATTAAGGAAATAGGCAATCTGAAATAGTTTGATAAATAATCTAGGGCCTTCTATATGTCTGAATTTACTTCAAATCTGCTATCCGTAAAGAAATGTACTTCTGATTTGCAATGGAATGTGATCTTTAGCCCTAACGATCTGAAGTTTCAAGATAGTGAGAGCAAGAGACTGATTGGGAAAGGAGTACCCAAGGGAGACTTATATATTCTAGAAGATCTTACTCATGTTCTTGATTACACTTGCTCATTGACTTCTGCTTCTATGTTTAATGAGGATGCCTTATGGCATGCTAGACTAGGTCATCCTCATATTCGGGCTTTGAACTTGATGTTTCCATGTGTTGTTTTTCGGCAAGCATTGTAAGAATGTGTTTCAACCTCTAGTACTACCTATGATAAGTTATTTGATTTAGTTCATTTGGATGTGTGGACTGCACCTTGCGTTTCTAGGGATAATCATAAGTTTTCTGTGACATTCATTGATGAAAAATCTAAATACACCTGGATAACTTTGATGCCATCTAAGAATAGGGTTCTTGAAGCATTTAAAAAAAATCAAACTTATGTGACTAACCATTACAATGCTAAGCTTAAAATATTTAGATCAAATAATAGTGGGGAGTATACAAGCCATGCTTTCAAGCAATACCTTGCTCAACATGGAATTCTTCATCAAACGAGATGTCCTTACACTCCTCAACAGAATGGTGAGGCCGAAAGGAAGAATCGGCACCCTATGGAGGTTGCACGGTCAATAATGTTTCACTCTAATGTTCCCAAACGTTTCTGGAGTGATTCTGTGGCATCAGCTTGCTACCTTATCAACCGCATTCCAACCAAAGTTCTTCAAGACTAGTCTCTATTTGATGTTTGGAACAAGTACAAACCACCATTGAATTATCTCTGGGTGTTTGGGTATCTTTTCTTTGTACTGGTTCCTAGGGAGCTGTGTAACACGCTTGAAGCCAAGATTGTCAAGGCTATGTTTATTAGATATCCAACTGCTCAGAAAGGGATTCAATGCTATGATCCAGCGAGTATAAGGGTGTTAGTATCAAGGGATGTAAAGGTTGTGAAAACAACAAGCTACTATGAAGAAAAGAAGGGGACACACTTGGAGGAGTTATCCCAAATCAGATAGAGCAGCTAATCTACGGATGATACTAGAAGGACATGGTATTAATGTTACCGAGGGTCTAAAGACTAGAAGACAAACAACCCCTATACCTTCGAGACAGACCAGTGCACAATAATCACCCACCTCTACCATGAGAGGGGAAATGATGAAACCTAGTGCGGATATTCATGATCAAAGTTAAGGACAACAAGTTGAAGAAGAAGTTGAAGAAAAGGCTGGGAATGATGCCAGTGAAACGGGTCCAAATGAGACGAGTGGACCAAGGCCGGGTGGACCAACGAAATGGATCCTTCCTGACATAGCCTATTTATTACCAGTTTTAGGCCATGTTATAGACTCCATTTAGGGTATATTATGTGTGTCTAGGCTATGCGATGGGGTACTTACAGGTTCAGGAACGTTTTCAAGATATATAGATACACTTGGAGCTTGAGAAGCATTTAGAGGAGAATAATCCGTAGCTCACCATTTGAGGAGTTGAAGTACAAGACTTTCGTCGATCGACGACACAACTTTGGATTCGACCGGTGTTAAAAGACCAAGGCCGATCGATACTGCACACTTGCTATCGATCGACATCCAATTCGCAGACAGACGATTTAAAGCCCAAGAATAGAGAAAATGACGAAAATGCCCTGGACGAGTTTTGACCTAAGTTTTAGGGTTTTATAATTATGTTTTATGTATTAAGAGCATGCAGTGTGTGTGTGCGAAAATAGAGGCTAGAGTACACACATACAAAGCTTTATATTTCTAGATATTTAGGGGAGAAGATTCATAACTCCTTAGGGAGATTTGTATTGGAACCTCATTATTTTATCTATGCATTATATTCAGACTCTTCTTCTCTCTTTAATTATGTCTGAGTAGTTATCAACTATATTTAGGGTTGAATGATAGCAATCATGGATTAGCCCAAAAGTAGGATTGCTACCTTAAGTTATATCCATCAGTTGAGTTGTGCTTAATGTTTAATTCGAGAGTAGCTAACTAGGATCTCGAAAGTAGGACATGGACGACTACGAGAGAATTTTTTGTGCTATAATAGATTCCATTGAACTAGGCTGTTAGGCGCATGCGAGTCTAATAATTTGGGTGGACTTATCAAATCTTGTTCACACTTCTTTTTGATTTCACCGTCGATCGACATCAGGCTTTAGCCGTCTATTGAAGGTCTTTCCTCTTGCTCGCATATGAGAGCTAGAGTTAAAAGGGTCGAAATAGTTAATATTTGAGTTCTAGAATATTACATATTCGTGCTTCCTATTCCCTATAATCCATTAGGCTTGAAAACATAGATCTAGAATATTTACATTTCATCTAGTTAGTTGATGTACGTGTTTTTAATTGTTCTAGCAGGGTATAAATATCATACACAAATCACAATCAAATTAACCCTAGTCTTTAAAACACAAATAGTACTCTTGCCAAAAGAGATCATGTGTAGTACTTAGGGATC